>OY769908.1:6326673-6589464 GCA_963669185.1 Dyspetes luteomarginatus
TTACTCTTGCGCCGATCTACATCATTATCGTTAACCGGCGTCCCGACAAAAGCCGGTTGTTGTTGGTGATACTGCTGATCGCACACGCGCGCTCTTTTTCTCTCTCTCTCTTCCTTTTGACCGACGGCTTTTGTCACGCGTGTCGTACACGCTCTACACAAAACACTCTCACAGAGATGAAAATCCCGGGTCACACAGTATTTTTACTTTCAAAATGGATGGTTCATCGCCAACAGCGGCGGACGTTTGAATTTCGACGTTTTGCGACACCAGAGGCGCTATCTACCCTATAGTATCGTAACGCCATCTCTCGGTTTCATGAGACGTTGTGACGTTTATAGTCCCTCGATGCGCGCGCAACTCTTCTTTCTCTCTCTTTCGCTCCTCTCTGACGGATACGCTGCACACAAACACACTGCTCGATTGATCCCGTGTACGAGTTCGGTGGATCAGCACATACAAACGATAAACGGTTTACTCACTCCCACCCCCGCCCGCGGGAGAGCGAGGTTTCGCGACGACGAGGCTCTCCTCTCTCCGTGAGTACTCGTCAGCGAGCTCACGAGTAGTCACACTCGTTTAGCTTCTCTCTCTCTCTCTCTTTTCTCGTTTTCTCACTGTTCGTCTCTCTCTTTCTTTCTTTCGCCGAATTCAGCAATGTCGTGACTCGCCCCCTTGCTTTTTTGCAAATATTTTTCTCTCTTGTTCTTTCTTGCTGTTTATTACCGCCGAATGTCTTTGGAGACAGCGCGAACTCGATTGTCGCGACAATGTTTTCGGCTAACAATGAATAAGCTCACTACTGCTTGAGCCGAGAGAACATTCGTCTCTGCGTATACACGCGCGAATTCGTCGATCGTACACGCGACTCGAATCTCGCGAGCAAGTGAGCTCGAGAAAGGAGGTGGGGGGAGGCGGTCTGAGAGACCGACGCAGGCGAACCTCAGGCTCTCTCGTATAGATACTCGCAATCTCTCACGACGCGACGGCGAGCAGCGAACTCTGCTCTCACCGGTGATCTCGCTCTCTCTCTCTCTCTTACTCGGTATTATAGTCCTCTCTCGCTGGGCACTCGTAGTAACGTATAATATGGCGGAGGGACAACACCGCTCGCGTTACGATCGTACGATTTACTGACGAACCGGAACGATACGTCGTGCTTGGACAGTCTGGCCAACTAGTAGCGACACGCTTCCTATACAGACTGTTACCTCTCGCGTGGAGAAAAATACAAATGAAATGAGTCGAATCATACTTTTTTCTTAATATTTGGAACGTTTCCCGTTGGTTTCTCGTTGATTTTCCATCACGACAGACGTTTCATTTTGTTACAAACGTCTGAAACCATCGCGATCTATAATCTTCCGGATCACAGACGACGCTCGATCCCAAAGTCCGCGATACTTCCTCTCTGAGCCCATATTGAGTACATCCATCGCTCCCTTTCTCCCAGTCGATCATGGCGGGCTCTTTTGTGTGCTACGCAATGTTACCGAACACTGTTAGATGGCGCCACCCCTATTTGCCCCATTAACACTCAATTTTCTTCATCGTCTGCGCAGTGGACAGCACAGTCTTTTGCCAATTTTGCTAGTGCATCAAACTCCCTTTTTTCTTTTTGCGATATCTGGGAAATGACTTATAAGCGAAGAAAAAACGTCAGAGGCGATGGACATCTGAAGAAAAGTTGGAGAACAAAGAGACGAACGAAGGATCTTGATGAGGTAAGTAAGCGGGAGAATTTATTAACCTCCCCTTCGTGTGGACACGTGCGCGTGCGTCCACGTGGTCGAGAGCGCTCATAGAATTCATTTTTGGCAACGCTCGCGACAATAGGTTTTCATTTTTTTTTTCACTATCAGATCGACGAGGATATCAAAGACGAGAATGCGAAAAAACTTTTAAATCAAGATATTGATCTCGACAAACCTGGCTCCGCTCAACATTACTGTGTGCATTGCGCGTAAGTACAATTTTATTTTTATTTCCTTCGAGATGAAAAAAATTTGCTATTGTGAAAGTAATATAAAAATATAATGATCAACTCGTAGTCAACACTATCGAAGTGTTGGTTTTTAATGATATTTTCGCGATTCGAACAGTGAGCTTTTAGCAAGGGACCTTTCGTTTCACTCATAGGCGATATATAACCTCACTTTTTGTATCATGGGCAAAATTTGCTTTTTCCAGACTTACAAACGCAAAATGACCGTCATTTTTTCCTAAATGTCAAATTATCTGTTTTTAACCGTCATGTCAAATTCAGTTATTAAATGTTACATTTTTCTTTCTACAATGATGGTGATTTTTACGAGTGATTCGCCATTTCCCATTGTTACAGCTATGTAACTTTTTCCAGGCTGAAGTCCTGCAAGATTTGATGCACCTATTTTTTTTTTCCTCAATTACATAATGTTATATCTCCCTTTTTTTTTTTTTTTATATATATATTTATGGAAGAACAATGATGGAATATTAATTTTGTTAAATTTTCGATGTAAATTTATGTTCATTTCTGCATGTAAAGCTCATTATTTCCATTTTCAATATATTCACAATGACTGCCTTGCAACGGCCATACAACGGCCATGTGAATCATTATCAGAGCTCTAATCTCTATTTCAGCCGATACTTCATAAACAATCGTGCTCTGGAGGATCATTTCAATACAAAAGTTCACAAGCGTAGGCTAAAAGCACTGGAGCTTGAGCCATACACGATCGAGGAATCTGAGCGTGCTGCTGGACATGGAAATTGGCAAGTTGCTAAGAAACGAAAGATCGAGACTCTGACGGTCGAGAGTATCGACGGAATGGATGCTGAGCAAGACGAAATTAGCAAACGAAAAATCACAAGAACAGGAGAATAGAGAAAGCGCAGAAAATTTCATGGCCCAAGAGAATTGTCGAATCTTGTGAGATTGATCAGAAATCATCATGACGAGTGGCTTGCTACGATTTTCGAGTTTAACGAGACGACGTTGCTCCTGTATAATCAAGAGTTACCACGCAAGATCCTATGCTTCGGCTCTCTTCATTCCCGGTGATAAAGCGACCGAGACTTTTGCTCTATTCTCACCTTTTCTCGATTTTAATGATCGTTTTGCCAATCTCGAGAGGTTGTGCCGAGAGCTCGAATTGCGCGGTACAAAAATCGATGTTCACGAGCTCTCGAGAACTTGGCATTTCTACAAATACATAGATACGAATAAATGGGCACTGCAGCACAAAAGAAAAGAGGTAGCTCATAGAATAAAACAGCTCAACAAGAATAAGAAGAATCTGAGCTGTGAAGAGGAGAGTGAGAAAATACAGCTGATAACACTGGGTAAAGTTCTCAAGCAAGACATGAGAATCATCAAAGAGGCACTCTGGGAGATGGAGGAGAGCGTTATCGTGAGAGCATTGAAGCTGCCAAATGTCATACATGAGGAAACACCGTCGGATAATTCAATAATATTGAGCCAGGTCGGTGATATTCGTGAGCCAGCCCCGAACCAGACAAAAAGTCACATAGAAATTGGTACCTCGCTCGGTCTAATCGATTACAAAAATCCGACAAATTGTTATTTGTGCGAAGATGCTGCACTCTTCGAGCTCGGTGCTTTGAGTTACGCTGGTAAGCATCTCGCCGAGGCGGAAATGCTGAGAATATCCGGTACGGATTTCAGTCGCAGTCTCGTTGTCGAAGGTTCGGGTCTCAATCATGAGGATCCATCGGAGGTTTTTGTACTTGAAAATAATGAAGGTATCGATCGTGAAACATGCAATCGACTTCATCTCGTTGGTGGTGCGAGTCTCGTCTCATTTCTCACTATGCACACTAAACAGCTCATAAATCCTAGTGATTTTCCATTGAGATATTTTGCAACTGGACGACAGTACACACCGTTTGCCGAGGGTACAAAGGCTAATGGACTTTTTACGATTTGTCAAGCATCGGCTGTTCATACATTTGCAATGGTCAAAGATCCTATGAGCGACGAGTACAAGAGTCAGTATGAGAATCTTGCTAGTGTTGTTGGAACATTTTACGATAGTCTTGATGTTCATTATCGCACCGTACTGAGATCGGCCAATGAATTAAAACCTTGGGAGAGCTTGAGAGTCTCATATGAGATGTGGTCGGCATTCTCCAGGCAGTATATCGAAATTGGTCATTTATCGGTTTGTGGACAATATTTGAGCAAACGTTTGCTAATTGCGTATCAGACGCCAACAGGAAGAGGCTTCCCAGCAATAATCAGCGGCACTGTTATTTCAATCCCGAAACTTTTGGGATGCTTGCTCGAAGAGAATCCCAAGAAATTCATCATCCCTACAAAAATAGCCGAGCACATGTCCAGCTTCAATTAAATTAACTCACCGTGTTACGTAATTCGGATGCGATTCATGTACACATGAAGATTTACTCGAATATGTTCATGTTTATTACAGCAAAATATACACAAGATTTCATGTTATTTGGTGATAAAAATTTCATACGTTTTTCGTTACTTTTCCAATTATTTTCTCGTAAAATGTGTGCTTACCATTGAATTACTGTTTTCATGAAAAATATTAATAATTAATATAATCTCTCGGTTGGTTTTTAGTCGGTAAAAAAGTCTCACAGACTTGGTGAAATTTCCCGAATGTAATTTGAAAAGGTTGACAAAAGTGGGATGTTGTTTGTAGGCTGTTTGTGTATGTTGTATAAAAATGTCTTCTCCAGTGTAACAACGCCCAGAACAGCTAAGCTTTGAATCTTGAAAACGACATCCAAATCTCTTTTAGTTTTCTTTAAAAAGGTTTATGCAGAGTCATACACGTAACGGGAGAAAAATAGATCGTTAATGCAGAATCGTGTACAATTTATTCCACCCAAATCGAATCTACTTGATGGAAATTATATTTGGCCGAGTTGCAAATTGCTCAATTTCTGACCTAACAAATCTCAACATTGTTCAAATATAGACGATTTTTTATAAAACCTTAATTAATTAATTAGCTTAGTTAATTAGCGTTTCAAAGTGCCCGTAAATCTAATGATGATTTATTTTTCTGAAATGCTAGAATTCTTTTAAAATACATATAAAAATTGATAACGCAAATATTCCGCTAGAAATGTAAAAAGTAGTGTATTTCTCGTAAAGGCATTCTTGACATTGATTAATATTTCTTCGAATGGTCTGCAAGCGATCTCATAACTTTTAAGAGTTCAAGTAGAGATTATATACGACATGCTGTCAAAAATTCAATGGCAATAGTTTATATAGGTCGTAAGAAGGAAACTTGCTTAACGAACTCACGACCTTCACCTTTTTTTTTAATTCGTTGATCGTACGAGACAGAAGAGAGACACGTTTTTTAAGCGAGCGAAAGAGAAAACGAGAGTGAAGAAAAGTCAGTTGACACGCCAAAGAATTAACAGAGAACTCGAATAAGTTTATCTCCTTTATGATGGGTGGCCACAGCGAATTTGGTTCACTGCCCATTCATATACGTCGTGTGGTATATTACACCCTGTCGCCTTTCGAGCAAAACGCCTGGACCTATTCGGTCTCGCGTGGCTTACCAAATATGACGAGACGTTTCTTATCCTCTCTTCCCACCTGGGCTCCGCGTAAGTATAACCTTTTTGGCCAGATCCTATCTTGTCTGGCAAACTTTTTTACCTCGCAAAACTTTTTTTTTTCATCCAATTTGTCACGGTGATAATTTTTATGTGAGAAAAGAAGAAAAATAATGGGAAAAAAATCATTCCTCACAGCATTCCTCATGGGGGCAGGAATATACAAGTGGGCCAATTGGGCTCACGAGCAATCGCTGCGAAAAGATCCGAAGGATTTCGAGAACGATGAATGAGCCTGGAGAAAAAAGGGGCAGGAAAGTTTTCTACAAAGCTGTAGAACCCCCCCCCCCCCCCCCCCCCTCCCACTTTTTTCAACGAGGTCAGCATAAAATTCGCCGACTGAGTCCAATTTCTTTGTGGAATTAATAATACGCCCCAACAAGGCTCTCGTGTGTATATGCAGAGTGAGAGAATAAAAAAGAAGTCGATAAATTTTTATAGTATCGTGGAGGAGAGTAGAAAAGTGTTTTAGTTCTAGAAGCTTCGACACATATTGACACAATTGGCCAAGAGAGGATTCGATAAGTGATTGCAGCCCAGGCAACCTTTTGCGACGGATGCTTTTTTTTTGGTGGACTCAGGGTGAAAAATCTATATGTATATATAGAGTTGAGCCATATTGTAATTGGCAGTGTTTCCTATTCCCTGTTTTCACAGAGTTTACTCTCCACTTGCTGAAGATGAAGGCAATCGTTTACCGGTTTGGGGGTGCGGTCGAACTATTAGACGAATCATCGTTTTTATCGTGCTCGTTCTATCGGGCCACTATAGTTTCGTTAACCACACTGACCCATTTGTCCACCACACCTGATAATTTTTAGGTTCTACGCTGAAAACTTTGAAGACTTGAAATAAGAGGAAAAAATAAGTTTCGGGGTCATCGAGTCTCATAATTTTCTATATAAATTCACCCACATTATTCATATTTTAATTTCATACATGATGTTTAGTTTAAGCACATAGTGCAATTTTTCGTTCTTCTTTGTGTGTAGATAAAAATATCAGAGATTAAAATTCATATCGGGAACCACTCAAGCTCAAATTGTGCATACATCTGACTTTATTACGCGTCCACGATGATTCTCTTCGAGATTTTTATGTAAGATTCGACTTTTTAAGGGATTTTCATTTTTTTCGGTTTGTTTTTATGACTATTAATCCTCTAACTGGCAAACTGTGAAATATCGAAATGATTTTTTTTTCTATAACTAGAGAGATGCTCGAGGACGTTTGTGATGTAGAATTTCGAAATAATTAACGAGAAATTAATTGAATTCTCATTCAATTGTAAATGTGTTGAATAATTTTCAAGGCATTGAAAATCAATAAAGACGCTGATTATTAAGTTTAAGAGAAAAATAAAAAGTGGTAAAATGAAATTTGGATATTGCTCTGATGAAGTTAATACTAATATAAAGCCGTCTGGTAATAGAATTTGTTAATGGACCAAAATGAAAAAGAAGTTATGTTCATGTTGAATTAGTGCTAGTATCTCTCGCTGCCTTATAAATGAAGCTTTGTCACGATGGATTTTTTTTTTGCCAACTTTTGCAAAGGCAATTTGCTCGAACAAGTTTGAAAATAATGTTTTTAATAACGTATTTGCGAGGAACATCAATATTTCATACGTCAATGCAATTTTTTATGGGTCAAGTCGTGTATAACTTTCGCAGACACCGATTACAAAATTCCGTCTCGACGACTTGTCGATCGGCGAGGAAATAATAAAGATACACGGATGAGTGATCGGACTGATCGAATTAGAGTAATCGAACACGCTAAAATAGAGCTATGAACCTTCTCTGTTTCATGTGATTTTCATTCAAATTGATGCAATCTTACAGATTTTAATAAAATTTGTTTTTTTTTTTTTTAATGGCTGCTAGCATTATCGCTCGAGCGATCATTGAGCTAAAATTTCATCTATAAATGAGCTCTTATATTGGGATAATGTTTCGTATTGAATTTGGCGGAGATGGAGAAAGGATTTGAGATTTTATGAGAATTGGAATTTTTCGAAATAAAAATCATATTTAGATTTGATCTACCATTACCCATGGTAGATAAAATCTAAATATGATTTTTTTTTTTTGGTACAGCGATTATGCCACATAGTAACTTGGCCATTAAAAGGCTAATAATCGAGAGCGCATAGCAATGCAACGCCTCTTTTGATCCAGTGTGATTGCGCTGCAACGCTGGGTATTTCCATATTGAGAACAAAATTTGTCGAATGTCCAGTGGTGCTCAGAGTTCCAGCTCGTTTGATAGTCTTGTAAACGGGACAATCGTAAATACCTCGTTCGGGAATTTTGTGATCGACTTCCGGTAGTAATAGTATCGGTGGCATTTCTATAACGTCAATTAAATATAATAATTAACACGCATTCGAGGATGGCTCATTTCGCACTTAGTCTTTCGGTGACAATATATCAGGAGAGAAAGTGAATGGAATAAAAAAAAACCACCACTCGGAAAAGTATTATTTTCTTTTTACCTGAAAGAGGATTTTTGAATTTTCTTCTCAAGTTATATCAATTGGACTGGATAAAATAATAGAGCTTGTTATAAAAATAGAATTATCATTAAATATTTATTTCGCGAAAGCGTATTTTGACAAATAATTTTTCAAAATGATTATTATTTGTACCATGTACGATAAGATCAGATGAAGCGAAAATTTGATAAACGAAAGCCAGCGACGAGTTTGTCAAGGAATTATCTCTATACATATTTCATACGAAGTAACATACGAATTTAATATAAATCATATGTGTAAAAAAAAAAATATATTTCACTTATGAATTATTTCCATGGTGGCATATGAACTTGTGCGCAATTCGTACATTTATCGAGTCTCTTCTGTGTGTATTAAAATTTGGATATTATAATTATACCTGTGTAAAGTTCTTTGGGAAGTGACTCGGTGAGGCTGCTGCTATCTCTTCCCCAACGACATCCCTCGAGAAAAAGTCCATAAACGACACAGCCGTCGCTCGGTCGTAACCTTGGCTTCTCACCGAGAACCTTGAGAGGAAAAAAGCTTCCACTTTCATCATGATCAAAAGACAGACTCGAGAGCAAACGATCTCGCTCTGTTGTATTCGCATCCCTATATGGCGATTTGCGTCGTTAGCACGTAATGCACGTTGAAACTTACGCGAAAGCTAAAGTCGATCGTGTCTATTGATAAAACATGCTTCCGTGCAAAATTCTGCAGGGTGCCGGTTAGAAAAGCCTGCGGAAAGTAGAAGCCGGATATCCAAAATGCCGGTGGGATTCCCTCCTTTTGCCATCGACCGATAAAACTTATCCTCTCCCTGAGGTCAAGCACCCAAGCCCCTGATAAAAAAATCATTCACCAATATATTTTTCTTTCTCTCTTTGAATTTTCAAGCGTTATAAACGACGGGCCATTGTATTCCCTAGAGGAGTACGGACGAGCCTTCATTTTTATTTATCTCATTATCTATATATATTATTCTCTATACAAATTGGTTGTAAAATTTTTTTTCATTGAAATACACGAGCATTGATGGGTGAACGTGAACTGTGAACGTGATCTAAACTCTGTTGAAAGCATTTTCTTTTTTTCAGCCTTGTAATTTGACCATTCAATTTTATACTGATGAAATTTTTTAATTCATTGCCGAATGTCGAAATGAGAAATTCATTGTTACTAAAAGCCTATTTGTATATAACAAATCGAATACAAAATATTTATGATTGGCAAAAAAATCCTCATATATCATAACGATAGAAGGCAAAGAATTTCAAAACCAATAATATTATGGCTATGGTGTGGTATATTAAGCAAGCTTAGATAAGAGATTCAGGGAAAAGCACGAAAGTAATACATTTTTACATGCATTGAGAATTCCTATAATGAGAGAAATTCGATAAAATAATTTGATATTTATGTCGAGGTTTCTGTACGATATGTAATGAAAATATTGCCATTGGCAACAAATTGGCTAGATCATACGACGTCGTTAAAAAAAATATATATCTTGTAATCAGCAGATTCGTGGATGCATATGTGAGTTCGGTGTGCATGTCGACACATCGATACCTTGAGGAGCGCATTGGAGCGCCGAAACATCGTATAAACGGAGTTAAAAAAAAATGAATTATGATTAAATGAACGCAATTACCAAGATATTGTTTTCCGTGTAATGTTTAATTATACTTTGAAGATTATAAAAATAAAAATAAAAAAATTATCTATAATTGTGGATTAATATTAGAGCGTCGCACTGACAAAAGTGAGACAAATTTTGTCTCACGTGTTGTGTTATTTTGCAGCGATATGTACAGGTCGATATGTGCCTACGGATAAATGTCGTTCCGGCTTTTCCGCTGACCGTCTGAAAATAAACGGGAAAATTAACAAAATGGCAACAATTTTTCGAAAATTTCACTTTGTGTCATTGAAATTTGAATATTTATTATTGAATAATTAAAAAAAAAAAAAAACGTTAAGTTTCCGGCACGTTGTCCGAGCCTCAGAGGAAAATGTAATGTGTACTGGAGGATGCTGTAAAAATTTCAACTCGATAAAGTGCTTCGTTCCCGAGAAATCATCTATAAATATTTTTGAAAAATAGAAATAGAAAAAAAAACGCGTTAAAGTTTTAGATCATTTTTTTAAAAATATGATTATAAGTTTAGATTGTCTGCCCTATGATGATTTAAAATCAGCAACCTCTCAGGTTTGCTGTAGTTTCTTATCATTCTGCATTTGCATTTATAACACTTTTGGAAAATTACATAAATAAAAAAACAATTTTTTCGGCGCTTCAGTCCCCTTAATTGAGAATGAATAAGTTCTTTTGAGACAGTTTCAATGTAGAAACTCGAACTCGTTATTGGTCTGCGCAATGGCATAAATTACCCGACGACAACAACATGTGCTAATAATAATAATAATAATTATTATTATTTCTCAATGTCAGAATAATCACGGTATGAATGCTCAGGTGCGGAAGGACAGAAGTTTCCACGAACTCACCGAGAGGTTTTAAGGAGGCGTAAGCCTTTGACTGCCAGATGCTGGGTACTTTATTCTTGAAAAGGCTCGCTGACATTGTTTCTAATTTGTCTGACATTACAACCAGTCCCTTTAGTGCTTTCAGTAAATCGTTCAGAGTTGAGACAAGCTCGCTCAGCAGTCCATTATAACGTTTCGCCTCTTGCAGCAGAACCGTATTGAGAGATTCCTGGTAGGTTACGGGATATCTGTATACGAATGAAGGTTGTAATTACGAAACAGGTGAATTAGATGAATGAATTTTTGTCACTGTACCGGCCACAGCTAGCATGTTCAGTATTATTTTCAGCACAGGAAAAAGTATTTTAATCATTACGGCGGAAGTATTTAGACATTTTTACGTATAATATTTACGTGAATAATATTTTTAATATTTTTCCACAATTTTCAATCCTAGCAGGACACACACATGGGCTTCCCAGACCCAACGATAATTCATCGTCTTACCCTGAGTTTCATTTTACGCCCGTGTCTATATGCGAATATGTGAGAACGTAAATAACGAACGATAATATAAGTGTAAGACTGTAAGGGAAAAAGTGTATGAACGTAAATAATATAGGGAATAAGGAAATGTATAGAAGGAGCGGACCAAAGACCAAAGATAAGTAAATTTAAGACGAACATGCTCTATATTGGAAATTTAAAACACAGATTATATTGTAAAGACCGAAAGGGCAACAATCCCTCAATAAATATATTTAAAAAACAAAAAATATAATGATTCAAATCATACATAAGGAATTCAACAAAAATGCATTATTTATTTGCTGTGGTTGCGTGGAATAAAACTTATATTTGTGGTGATTTTATGATCTAAACGGATTTATCCTGAATAGCACATATTTTATTTTAGAAACGTTTTCTCTACAGACATTTTTATTCAATCCAAAGCTAGAGGCACCAATAGCAGTCGGGTGAAGCAGAAGTGGGTTCTTTGCTTACAGCTGGAGTTGGCAAATTCTCAAAAGTAATACATTTATGTGTCAAATGAGTATTTTATAATATAGTATTCTGTGACAAAATTGATTTCTGTGACAAAACAGAATTGGCCAGTTTGGTCCGAAAATTTTTTAAAACTGAACTAATTATTTTGTCGAGAAGATTTTCCCCGGGGAAATTGTTTCTATGAAAATATATAGATTGGTCAACGATTTATGAAATCCGATTTGCTGTAGGAGGCGGATGACCTTAGAGGAGGTGTGGCTAATTATAAGTTAAACTATAATAAAATAGTAATAAATTATTCTTTAAAATTGGATACAACGGTCAATCAAACCCGATTATTCTTCAGTAATTCGGTAATTACTAATAAGTAAGACACAGAAAAAAACGAGACACAATTCTTACGTATTGCCTTTGAACTTTTACCTCACAATTAGTTAATGTTATTATATGTATGTTTAATGAATACAATTTACAATTATTATTTGTGTTCGAAACTATTATTGGTGAGAGTGGTTTGTACTCATCCAAGCCTTTCATCTATAATTCAATTTCCCAACGTATTATTATAAGAATAATATCGCGGGAAATATTCGAACGAGAAGAAAGACAGCGACATAGGCATAAAATTGGAAATTAAGATTTGAAAATTAAAAGAATTTTCCATTTTTAATATACTCAATAAGTTTAATATAAATTTTTCCTTTTTCGAAATAGCAAATTTGGTAAATTGTCAAAAAATTCAGATGTATCAAACGCGTTTATCTCTTATTTAACTTCCAGAGCATTCATAAGCATTCATAAGCTTCGTTGCATCGTACACTTTCCACTTTGGAAGACTACATTAATGTTGAACAACAGGAAAACCATAAGAAGGGATAAACGGAGAAATGAACTCCCCTACGAGGTTTAGGCGTGGCTAACAAATAGTTAGCCACGCCTAAACCTCGTCCGCGCATAAAGGAGTTTAGTAACAATAATAAATATATAATCAAGTCCTATGCCCAAAGGTTCTATATGATATATTACTCACTCCTTCTGGATAGCCGTAAGATCAAAGAGCTCGGGTACATTTCCGAGAATATCTCTGGCGATTTCACCGGTGACTTTGTCAACGCTAACGGCCGCTCCTCCAATATCTTTTGGCTGTAGTGCCAGTAGAGTATCCAAGCAAGCGTACGTTTCCGCTTGGGCGCAGCTTATGTCAGCATTAACGTGGAGACCAAAGAGAGTCGGATGGTCATTCAGAGGGCAGCTTTTAATATACGATATGTACTCTTGAAACATCGTTGTTTCCGGTAACTGCATCATCATCATTATTTTTGTTCAAGAAATTCGTGACTTAACGACATGAGGAACATAACGATAACGAGGGGAAGAATAACAAAAAAAAAAAAAAAAACCACTCGCGATAAATCACATTATCGTATAATCGTATAATGATGCACACTTGCCTGGTGATAGAAACTTTCGGTATCGAACTTGTACGTTGAATTGGCTACCTCGGCTCTGTAATAATCTCGAAGAATTGTCAGAACACAACGACGATCCCAATCATCCGTTATCCTGCCTCCATAATTTATATGACCAGCCGTGTAGATAAGAACCTTCACAATTCACAAAAATATAAGCATAGCAAAAGTTTTGTTTTTTTCTTCTTTTTGTTATTTTTATATTATGGAAAAAATTTGAAAATTCACTAAGTTGTCAGTAATATAGATAGAATGAGGGTTGAAGAAAGAGAGAGAGAGAGAGAGCGCGAAAATATAGGAGCTGATTGTGAGTTGAACCGAAACAATTCATTCCTTGCTGCGAGAGACTGTAATTTCGTCAGTTCGCTTCTCTAGACTTATATAGTATATGCTGTGTTTGTCATCGATTGTTAAGGAATGAGGGGATCACGAGACCAAAAAAAAAAGTCCGTATATGCTCGATGTGGCCAATACTTTTCGGAATGTCTGACAACTCCACGATCGTTCGACAAATTGGCCCACTTCTATTGAGATATATGACTTGCGGCAAGCATTTTCTGAGCTCTCAATAAAATACCTTGCGACATCCCCTTAAGCTGACTCTTCCCTCGCTCTATTCACGCGTCTTCGACTGGTATTATCAATCTTTCGAGAGTGTCTTTTTCGTTAACGGGTCAACCTCATGATTCGATCAAACCGAAAAAAACAATCGAAAAAAAAAGATAGAAACAGAAAATACTCTCTTATAGATAAATTTGTTGACTCTGCAGGTGTTCCAATTTCAAAAAAACTACCTGTGAGAGATTCGTTTAATTCAATACCAGACTTATTTTTTCGCTTCAAAATAGCAATAATTTCAATTCGTTCAGATTATTCAACAGAGTCTAGCGTTCCTATATGGGATCGCCAGACTTTAGGAAAATGAACTGCTGATCATGCTCAGTGATTGAAAATGGACCAGCCGGAGCACAGCTGAGCGATCACCCATCCGTATAGTGGCAGCGCACTATGCTGCTTAACTCAGGACACCGCCAGAGCCGCGCATCTATCGCTCTCGGTTTACTATTTCTTCATTAATTTTGGCATGATAAGCTACTCGATGTATGTCAGTTTCAATATTTCAAAGTATATATATATATATATATGAGGCAAACCACGTCAAGTCAGCCACCGAAAAAATTTAAGCTAGGGTGAGTTCACCAGTAAATGGACACGCCGTCTTAAAATCACTAAATATATATATACTTCGCGTCAAGTATTTATTCTGTCTGTTCATTTACTGGTGCACTCAACCTAGCTTAATTTTTTTTAACATTTTCGGCTATTTAAGTAGATTAATTTTATCGAGTATTAAGATCGATTTATTCATTGGAGGATTTTATCATTTTTTCTTTAAATATGTATATCCTAACAATGGTGCATCGTATCAGAAAATTATGAAGTATAAAAGTTTTTTTAATTTTCGTAACCTACGATGAATCTGTATAAATTTATTGCAGCGTAAGCGTACGGCGTATACCCGTTTTTGGAAAAAAAAAATTATATCATATTTTTCCTGGCCTGAAAGGCCATGATACAATATATCCGGGTCATCCATTTTTTTTTTTAATATTCTGTAGCTAAAATATGAACTTTGTGGAAAATTTTAGCATGGGACATCAGACCGTTTTAAAGTTATAAATTTTTTTTATCGGAGTAGTTGAAATTTTTGTCGGCTAGCTGGTAAATGTTACCATCAGGTCCTTCTTTCCGCTTTGTATTAATACAAATTGCATGATGGTACTGAAAATATTATGACGCTCGAATATATATTCCGATAAAAATAAATATTCCCGTGAAAAAAAAATATTATAATTACAAAACGGCCCGATGTTCCATGCTAAAATTTTTCCTTTCCGTCTGTTGCCCAGCGGGCTGCCGGGAGTAAAAAATTGCTGAAAAATATTTAAACGATGTTATGTCGCGTGGGGTTCTGACAATTCCTCGTATGTACAATGATATGGAAAATTCTTTGATACGTGGCAAATTTTGGAAGCGAAAAAAGTTTAATAAATTAAGTCGTCAAGGTGTAATTCAGATCTTTTAGAAATATTGGTAAAGAGTATATAAAGAGGAGTGTTTTATCAAAAAGTTTGTTATAATAAATCACAATGATCTCTCATGTATTAGAATTTTGTAACGCATCTTTAAAAAATGTCTTCTTTAAAAATCTTTAAAAAATGTGAGACGGACATGGATCTTTAATTAAACTAAAAAGTGAGATAAAATTTAGCCACGGGTGTGAAAATTGCTAGGACAAAGAGAACAAAGAGTACCTTGAATGGAATCTGTGAGTATTCCATAAGAAACATGTGAAGCTGTGATATGCAAATGGTCAAATCACCATCGGTAAAATCGTACGGTATATTGAAACCCAAAGGTCCGAATTTTCGTCTCTCGAGCAACGTAGCGTGAAACATGCACAGAGCAAACAACAGATGCTTGAAAGTTCCGACTTTGGAATTTTCCGAGTGCAGAAATTCCTGCATCTCGACGACCTGGGTGAGATATGCTCGCAGCAAATTTGCCTACATTGAATATAACAATTAAACCATTAGAACAGACAATTTTTCATACATTCCTCAACACTCTCAAGTCTCTATTTTCCTTTTTCTTACCTTGACTCCTCGGGGTGGTTCCACCGTCATTTTGCATCCGTTCTGAAGAATGCTCGCTGGAAAATCTGGAGACGGGGTTGACGTTAACCAGAGACGAAATTCACGATGTACGGTATCAGGTGGAAGGGTGTCGACGAGTAACTCGAGTCTCGGCATCCAGCTTGGTGCCAGGTGACAATTCTGTTACATAAATTGTTTGAAAATTATAATCGCCTAATAAGCTTTGTAACTGCGTAAAAATTATCAAAACGCCATGTCCGATTTTTATTTAAACCCCTTTCCACCTACACACATAGAAGAAGCTTTATTTTCCTTATTTTTTATTTACTTAAATTTCCATACCAGGGTATTTGAATTTTTTCAAATAGTCATGAAATCACTTTTACAAAAAATGTCCAGACGTGTGTGGGTGTGTGTCTGTATGTGTGTACTGCTCTCGGAAAAAATCAGATGGAACAAAATTTCAAGGAACAGTCGATATTTAATTATGAAATTTCGCGGAGATAGCTTAAGGTTTCGACTTACTTCCCTAAATAAGTTAGTGGCAGTCGAGACCTGTACGCCCAGGTACGATAAGATCCAACAGTTTATTTTTGCATACAGAACGGAACAAGTAGCACGCGCGTGGGTATTCAACGGTCCAGGCCGCGGACAACGTTAGTGCTTTTTTGACAATAACATCACGCTATACTGCAATGACTGCGTCTTGTGAAAATTTTAATTTTCTGTATTTTTCTGACATCTAATTTTTTATAAAACAAATTTACTGTAAAAAAAACAGTTTTCAATTGTGTGTGTTTCTATAGTGTGTTCTATTTTCAAGTGCTGAAATAACTTGAGTTTTTTGGAACCGATACCATGAGACTATTTTTTTTTTCTCAAAGGTTTTAGCCGGAACTATGGGTGCAAGTTTTTTTTTTAATCGTGCATTAAAAAGTTACAAATTTTTAAGTACACCAACGTTTTTCTAATATTTTTGCTCAATTTTTGAATCGGTACACAAATTTTATATAATTTTGAATTTTTTGAAAAACATCTGTGGTTCCTTTAACTTTTGTAAATTTGCAGCAATCGAGTCATTACTTCACATACCCAAATAGGCTATAGGACGGGAAGGTTTCGCGTATTGAGTTTCGCAAGAATCGATAAACCGGTTTAGATATGATGAAATTTTTCATTTTTCGTGAAAGCGACTGACACCTTGTGTCTTGAAATAACATTCACGATTTGTTCCAAAAATTTTCCCATAAATAAAGTGAAGTTTGTTAGATGTTTTATGTTTGGTTTACCGAACATTATAACCAAAATATCCTCTTTTTATGAAATTTTAAACGCTTGGAAAAATTTGAACGATAGACACTAAATTGAAGCAAATCTCAGACTATCTAGCTTGAAAGATCGGGAAAAATAGTGCAAAGCGCATATCGCTTTCTCGTTTCGTTTTCCAATTTATATATGAAGCTTGTACAAAGAAGCCAATATTAAGAAATTTGGAAATACGGATGCGTGGAAATGAACAGGAAGCAATTCAAGACTTGAAAAAATCTGAACAGATTTCTGCGGATTCTCGCTTATAACTCATATCACTAAACATATGTGTGTCATTATTGTCCCTAAAGTTTTATCTCGATTGGAAAAAAAAATGTTCTACCGAGAATGACCAAACAGACATTTTTCAATAATTTCAAATTTTTATAATATGATTTTATTCAATTTTAATGAAAATCGGTGAAAAACAAAAAGTGCTGTGGACGCGTAACAAATTTGCGATAAAATGTGTTCAATGTTTGAATTTTGTTTGGATTCGCGAGCATCCACCACAAGTACAGATAGAAAAAAAATGATGATACACCTAACGTGAAATGGTAGAAACTATTTCAACCAGAAGTGTATTATTTATCTGGAATATATTCTAGCTCACAGCATAGAATCGTGATATCCAGTTCGCTGACGCAATTACAGTCAACGCAATAAAGTGAGTTATCATCCCCGTTATTTTTATTCACCAGCGAGGCGTTACCGTTTTATTGAGCGACGCGTGAATCGGAGAACATGTCTGGTGTAATCTGAGTCTTATTAAATCTTGAAAATCAACTTCATCCTTACGCGATATGCGACATATGAATGGAGCAAATGGGCACTTGAGTTGTAAAGCATCAAGTATATACTGTATCGAGCAAGAAATTGCAGTCTGGATGGAGATAAAACACGAAAAAAAAAAAAACTAAGCGAATTCAAGGGAAGCGAATTATATGAAAAAAAAAAACTCGAGAATCTTTTTCGTGGAAAAAAGAAAAAGGATTGGCAAAAAATGTGACATTTTTTGGATAAACTCTGTGTGATAAACTCTACAATATGCCGTCGTTTAGCACGAAAATTATCGACGTTATGGAAAATATGTATAGGTGCACGTCTCTCTTAATCTGGGATGAAAATGGGGAGTTTGTTATCTCGATAGTGGTAAGAGTCAAGCAATTGGAACCGATCGAAAAAAGTTAACCAAGCATGCCGAATTGAACAACCAAAAAATTTTGGTTGTTGTTGCAATCAATTGTAAAACATACTGCGATTGATGTGGGTTGATGGAATTTGCTTTGTTTAGGTATGGAATACCGATATCCCTCATACGAGACATCTAATTTTTATTCAACTTTTAATCGTTCATGTGATTTAAAAAAAATGGCTAAGTTATTATGAGAAGAAATAACGTTAATAATTTATATTTGAAAAATTTCGATCATGATGTTCCACCCATTCTCATTGGCAATGAGTAATCCACATCTATAAAAGAGTATTTGATTAATCCAGTCAGAAAAAGTTGGTGCCCGATTTATATCGAGGGCATAGGGTCACACTTTTAATCGTGCTGTGATTGGTATTTAAGTGAACAAGGATTGAGACAGATTTCAATCGCGTTTCTCATGGAAAAATATTTAATAGTCTCTTGTCGAGTCTCTTATCCTCCGTTTCAGCGCACAAGCTGAACCGAAGTGCTGAACAATGAAATCTCTCTAATAGCTCTTCAATTTCAATAAAGATGATGATTGATGGGAAATTCAGAAATGTATTTCAATAAAGTGGATTGTGGCACTTGAAAGTCTATACGTGTTTAATGGACGGTGACTTTCAAGGTTCTTATGAAAATTTTCGCTGATGAGCATGATTCATTTGTCAAGTACGTCGTCAACGACGAAGGGATAGCACTCTCTTTTTCTCTTGCCAGAAGGCACTTTTAATAAATAAATTAAGTTATATAGGTATATATGAAGGGTGTGCGAATTGACGACATTTTTCGAGTATTTTTTACTTACTTACTTGGAATTTTGTACTCCTCGTTTTACCTCATTATTATTTGAAAAGATTATTATTAACTTTATTTTTGTTTTCGAATCTTTATCTTCGTAAAATGTACTAAAATTCCGGTCGAATTTAACTTTTGGTGGTGATTATATTATATGGCATCAGCATTTCTACAACTCCGAGCAAAAAAACCGGAAAAAAGTGGTGAATTTTTTGTTATTTGCCGAAAAATACTAAAATCATTCTCGAGTAAAAAAAAAATTGTGTGTAAAAAACAAAAATCAGATCGGTATACAAAAAATTGTGCGTACAATTTTTTTTTTTAATATTTGCTTTATTTAAATTCCGATTTTATTAGATGGTCGTAAAAGTATTTCGAACAATCGTTCGTTTGTATAATTTGGACAGAATGTTTTTTTGACCACGTTAGAATGGAAGCTAGCAGCGTCCTTAATGTTATTGAAAATTATAATGCAATGCAGCTACAAATAATGTTAAAGCCCCAATATTTCATTGATTCTTGGTATGCCAGGACGTTATTATCAAACAAGATAAAATTTTTATACAATTATTCGATTTCCATCGAAACATTTGCACACCCCTATAGTGTTTATATAAATTTAAATAAATAAATGACTGGACACGCTCACCGAGACTCGCTCACAGTTTGATCTAAGCGATGGTTCCGAGCCGTAATATTCTGTTACTGTATAAATGAAATAAACTTACCTGAAAGAACACCCAATTTCCATTTTCAGCTGAGGTTTTCATCATCAGCTCGGCCCGTGGACCTTGTCCCTGTCCAAGCGATATTGTGTACAATTTTTTTGCCATTTTCAATTTTTCAGCAAATTTATAGAGTTCAGCGGCGGGATCTGTGCCGGTCGACAAGACAAAAACGAGCGGAGTAGTTGGCGAAGATTCTTTGTAAATAGCGGCGAGATCGGTTGTTTGAGGCTCGACAAAACTTTCTCCCAAATAACGCGTTAGATAAAGTTGCATGGCGTTCGTGACTTTGTCAGGACGAAGACATTTGAGTACGATCATTCGTTGAAAGTCGTCGAGACTCTTGTTCCAAGGCTCTGGATATTTTTCACTGTTGACATAAATCATTATAAAAATTCGTCTTCCCTACTCTGTATTTCTTTAAAGAGTTTCGTCAGGTTTTGAGGTTTTCATGTTTCTTCGCTAAGTAAATTATTACTTTTCAAGCTTTAAGTCCTAAATATTATAAGGGGATGAGCTTTTCTTAAATGAATTTAAAATGAATTTTGCCGAAATTTATGCTTGTAGATATAAGCGGATAAATTTAAATCATGTGTCAAAATGCTGGGTTTTATACAGCGGAAAGTGGAGAATAATAAATTTCAAGAGTAAACATTTGGAAAAAACTTTTTCAATGTTTTTCCACTTTTTCAATTAAAATATGACCATTTATTTTCGGAGATATTGCGTGTTAGAGTAGGATGAAATCCCATTAATATATGTATATAGATATCGCTGGGCATATGCCGAGCAAACTTGTACCAGAATTCACATATTGTAATATTGTGTACGGTTTTTTTTTTACAAAGATGGACCTTTACTATTTTTAATCAAGTAAATAAGAATTACTTCAAAAGTGGCATTCAGATATCGTAAAACAGAGCAGGTCCACGAGATTGCTTTGGCATAGGTCAAGGGTCGCCAAAAATTTCGGGTTTGATTACACGAGCTGGGTAGAATTGCTGGTGTTAAAAAATTGTTGGACAGCGACGCGAGCATGTTCCAGATACAGAATGTACGACTTACGAGTGTGTTCGAAGACTGTGTGTTGAAATCCTATTAAGATCGGTGCACAAAACGTACATCTAATAATCACTTGGTGCAACTATCACGCATCTAGTCCCTAAACACCTAAACTACAACATTGAAGCCAGAGAATATTTAAGATTGAATATATGCTTGTATATAGCAGAAAGATTTTATTAATTATTCATATATTTTTATCGAAGTTGCCATCAAATGCGAAACTCATCACTCCTGTACTAAAAAGTATTGTCAAGACAATTGGGCTAATGAAACAAAATCCTATTTTCATAAGAGTGGCTTCTTTCAAATAGAAGAGAAAAATCTGAAGCATGATAAAAGGCTGATTCCTAAATATCGAAAGATACAATATTGTTTTTCTTTTTTTTTTTTTTTTTTTTTAATGTGTGAAATTCGGCGCAGATTCCTTTTCGATAGAGTCTGAGGCTTCAACTCCTAGAACCGAGAGGTGATCTTTTAAGTCTGGTCATTTCCTAATCACCTTTATAAGAACATCCTTAAAAAACCATCCGTAAAAGACATGTTTATCCAATAACGTTTATAATACTCACGTTTCCGGGTGTGAAGAGTCAAATATTGCCTTAAATTCGCGTATTGTACTCGAGAATGATTTTACGAATCCATGAAATTTTGACAGTACCTCCACTGCCTGGATCTCTTTCCAGCACCTCGGTGATATCCAATCGGGGGCTGGATTTGGTAATATCTTGTTGGTGGAAGAGGTTGATTAACAATTTATTGTGCTTACCTCTTCAGTTCGAAGAGACAGTATAAATCATATGCATATAAATCATATCATGCATCATATACTTATACCTATATATATATATATATATATATATATATATATATATAAGTATACCAAGAAAAGGTATAGGGGGAAAAATAGCAAAGTTAAGTCAGTAATACGCTCCAATTCGGATTCAGCTCGAACTCTTTAAGAGGGCAATCTCATAAATGAGTCAAGAGTCGATTTCTTGGTACTTGGTGAATTTTTCCACCTTCGAAGGGCGAGGCATATTACCTGAGTTGGTACGGAGCCAGAAAGTAAGTATCGCCATTCGGCCGAATCGATGAAACCCTCGTCCATTCGTATGCGAGCGCAAACGAGAAAAGCGAAATGTAACTTGTGCCTCTCAAAGAGACTTCGACATACGTTTGAAAACAGGGAAAATGTGAAATAATCATTTATGCTCTTGACTCGCTTCGTTATGTCGACTTTAAGTATATCCGTATTATTTCAGACACATGTTAAAAAGAAAATTTAAGTTGCCAAGTGGATTAAGTATAATAAAGTTAAGTTAAGTCTTATGCTTGTTTTGTAGTTGAAATGAAAAAAAAAAAAAAAACAGAAAAACAAAATTTTACTCGCGTTGAAAATCGCTGCCTTTTTATCTTTTAATATACTCACGTGTTTTCTCCGTACACTGCATACTCGATACGAATATGTTGACAAACCACTCGAGTGAGTATTGATACATCGTATCGACGAATTGTAAATCCGAGAGGCAGAAAAATAATATTTGCGCTCTATTCGCTACCGGAATATATAATGATCTTGTAACGTCGATGTCCGCTTGGGTTACCTCGGCTGCAGCTACTTTGACCTGTGAAAGAACAATTCGAAGAGCACTGATGTTAAATTCTTTAAAATTGTCTTATCAGAAACTTAAGAAGTTTCTGAAAACCTTGACACATCCGTAAGACGTAAGACGTAAGATCGAGTCTGTAACCACAATCCACCGTTTTAATGTCGACTTAGTGATTTTTATGTGTTTGTGAGGTAGAAAATTTTCTCGACGTAACGCTATTGAGTCCCTATTACTCAATTTCGAAGCCACTTGCGACGTCTACTATGGGGGGCATAGCTAATATTTTTTTATTTTTATGGGACCTTATTTAATGTAATTCACGCTTGGAAGCAAAGCAAAGGAGGAGTTTACGGTACACGAGGAGTCATCGTCGTGCAGCGAGGAGGGTTGAAAAGCAGAAAGAGGCGAACTTGAATTGTTTCTTGGAATTATTGGCAAGGAGTAATTGTTCGTCTCTTTCTGTTTCCTTCTTCACCTCGTTTTCCGAGTGCAGTTGCAAACGATGAAATTCCACAGGAGGTCCAGAGGAATGCTGAGCTACTCTTCAGGGGATTAAACAATTTCCGAGCTAGCAAATTTCCATGACGATTTTAACTTCATTAACGCTTCGTTAACGCCAGTGAACTGAACTTTTTCCATAATTTTTTTCCTTTCTTCAATTAATTCAGTGATTTTCCCGAGATTGCTGTGCAACTTTATAATGTACATGTCTCGCACGGTGATGAAAATTGCGATAAATTTTCATTTATTTCGTCCCGTTAAATTTTATGTTTTTCCCATCTGGTCGAGTACCACGTGTTTTCGAATCTTAATGTAGTCCTGCGCGGCTACGTGCGTGAGTATCTTTGGGTGTGTCGTACATTTTCTTCTTTTTTTGCGTATTTTCGATCGCTTAAGATCTCCAGCTCGGGAGTGCACATTTGTGTGCGACATATCGGTGGCGAGCAGATTATTATCCGTGTGTGTGTGAACGCGCTAGAGGGGTGCTGAAGCTGGGTGCTGTTAATTATTGCGTGAACGCAATAATCTACCATTACAAAGCTCGTCTGTGCCACCGCGACTAGCACGGAAAGCTAATTTTCTTTCTCGTTATTCTTCATTTGTTTAATTAGGATTTCTTTTTTGCTCATGCCTACGAGCTCAATTTAATTCGTGGTGCGTGGTGAGCATCAGGCCCGACATTTGTGTCAATGAGAGGGAAGATAGCAGATTCCTTTCGGTAAAAATTAGAGTATATTACGAGTATCGAAATCGTGTCTAACATTTGTGAATTTTAAAGCGAACGGCAGCAAACGACAAATCGTTAATTCATTTTTTGTTATTCTTTTTGACTTGGATTATAATTAAAGTATTTTTGTTTTCCCGTTTTCACCGAGACTACGAGCGTATTTAAATTCATTTTATTCCATGTTGGTGTTACCATGTTACCATGTTAGTGGTTTCGAAATATTTTGTGGGCACATTGTCAAGAGTATCGAAAAATTCCTGATTGGCACAAATATTGATATATTAAACCCGATACGGGATATACCGTGGAATGAACAATGCCAAAGTTACCTTGATCTCCTCGCTCTTGACCTTAGAAGCCTCAAGGGTTAGTATCAAGTCAATATCATCAACGGCTGAGCCCTCCGATGCGGAAAGTTTGTGCAATATCCGGTCCTCGATGTCCTTGAGATCTTTTTTCATCTGGGCATTTGATATTATTAATATACTCCGAGACTCCTCAAGATCGGGCCTTTCTTGCATAACAACGAACGACAGCATCTGATCCAGGAGTCCACTTTTTATTTATGAAAGAAGAAAATGAAATTATTTATGTGGCTACTCATTCGAATTCGTTGACTCGTTCGTTCGAGCTTCTCACCGATTGTAGCATTATGCCTAGAGTATTCGAATTTTTCGTCAACACAGCTGGACCCCAAGAACATGGTGTCCTTACAAAGTCCAGCTCGTATATAGAAATAAAAAATAGCGGATCGAATATGGCTGCCCAAAATGTATAAAGTTACTTTATTTGGATAAAACGTTCGTAGTCGAACGTTTTTAAGGTCGCTGACTACGAATATAAACTGCAAATTTAGAATGACTAGCCCAATATGGTCGACTGTAATGCAAAGAGTGACTTGGTATGAACTTGGTACGCGGGGGGTTTTTGAGATCGTTGATTATGAATTTTAATTCAAAGTGGAGAAGTTAATTCTTAACTGATGTGACCGCGATTATCTATGTATGTTTTTATAATTTCGTTTAATCTTTTTTTTTGTTTTTGTTTTCTTTACCTGACTGTAAGGGTAAAATTGACGAGCAGGACTTTGACGGCGACCTCGGGACTGTAGTGAGGATTGGAGAGTTTTGTCGTGATGTAGAGACGAAAATCGTTATTGTACGGTACGACATTTTCTCCGATCTTTATGCTGAGCTGGCCAGCATGCTTGAATAGAGTACGCATGAGAACAGCGTCGAGAGACGGTTCGAGCTCGAGTGCGATGTTTTCAATGAGACAGGATTTTCCGAATCGCACACAATTATCGACGACGCGCAATATATCCTTGTCGGTTATTTTTGCAACCGATAAACCGCTTGTTTTTCCCTGAAAATCGTTAATATTACTAGGCAATAATAAAAAAAAAAATTATATTTATTTGCATGGATCTTAGGATTATTTATTATATTTGCTTCTCCGCAGAGATGAACCGTTCATCAAGCTAGCCGGGACGAGACTCGCTCGTATTTTCTGTGCAGAAATGGATCGAAAGAGATAATAAAAAAAGCAACCCATAAAGAAGACACGTGACACGTTGTTTGATTATCAAATTTCACAAAAAGAGTTTTTTTTTTGTTCGAAGAATCGAAGAATCGAAGAACGGGACTGGAAGTTAGCTTTGAACTATCAGAAAATAAATGGCAATACCTGCGGGGATTATTGCAATATCTCTTATGCTCATTAGGAATTTTTCACAACCTTTCATTTGATCAGCACGTCAACTAGTGTGATGCGCATCAGTGAGGTTTCTGTTTATGGATCGTTATATAATCGTTATAAAATAACGAAAAGTTAGACGTCTTAACAAGAATTCGAGTATATCCCAATAATGTGAAAAGCTTGAAAAATATTAACCATACTAATTAACGTACTAATAACCACTAGGACAATTTTAAACGACAATAATTTCAGAAAGATGTTTATAAACAAGTTGGGAAAAAATTTTGCTAAACGAAAAATCTTCGTTTGTTCGTTTCTTATGAAATACAATTCCTCATCTCTTTGAAGATATATATTTTTTTTTAAATCCTGAAACTGGTTAATCAACTACAGTATACAGCCGCTAAGCCGGAAATATGTCCACATATCACGACGTTCCTGATATTTTCATTATAATCTAACTTTTGGATCACGTTGAATATCAGTTTGAAAATTTTTAAGAGTGTCATAAAGAATATTAAACTTTTGGAATTCGGTGGAGATCAAGTGCTTGTAAATATTCAAATGTGACATATGCAGAGAGATCGCGGTTGACATAGACCGAGTAATATGGAAAGTTGCGATAAGGTTACTAATAAAACAGCAGTCAAACTAAGCCAGTTGGTATAACGATATCTATTATTCCTTGATAATATATATCTTATATCTCTTTTTTGTATGAAATATCTGTCAAAGTATGCAAACATTTTTTGCGGAGTAAAAATTATCTTTAATTTCTCCGATTGCACACTTGTCGATCTAACGATTGTGTTATTTTTTTGTTCGTTTGTTAGTTGTTTGCCAAAAATATAATGTTTACAAACCATATTTTTAATCCACTTATTAGCCTGTCCCTGAGGATCGATGAACAAAGGCCATCTGGCAGAATTTTTCACTATCACAGCATTTTCCACTGACAGAGAGTCTCTGGGCAAACCGTCAATTTGCCATTTTCTGATTTGCACGGGATCGCCGAGTACCGAGACGGGATTACAGTTTGGTGTATGAGGCACTTTGGTCCCGAGGATAATGTGCCAGGATGCCAAAAGCGTCTCGCGATAAGTATCGGTGAAGGGAGTTAGATAGGCGATTGCTCCTTGAAAGAGAAAATACAGAGGCCATGTATATTGTGTGCGAATGGCTTTTCTCGTCCACTCGCTCTTCCTTTATAAAAATAGCAGGGATGAGGTTGTTGAGGGGGCGTCTGTATAAGTAGCTTTCCAAAAGGGAATCTTTGTGCAGTACAAAGTGTTGGTGAGTATCTCTGACAAGTGTTGATGCTTATTTGCACAGAGGCAAAGACACTTTTTCCCTCGGGTTTGTGTATGACCGGGGGGGGGGGGGGGGGGGGGGCAGAAAATAAAATTCTTCTCCAAACAAATTATTTATCCTCGCAGGAAACACACGTGTCTGTTATAAGAGAGAGCAGACGTGCGTAGCAATTCGTGGGATAGCAATTTCATTTTCTATACGCGGACCATACATTTTGCTGGTGTTGAACATTTGAATTTGTTATACGATGTACCAAGGGTCTGTCAGATCGTGCTGGGGTCGTCGGCTCAATGACATGTGTGGGATCGTAGAGTTTATCTAATATTCCACGCACGCAGCACTGTGACCCCAATAATGGCTTTGACATTGGTCACCTCGGAAGTGTATATGGGATCGTTGAATGTGGCAAATAGTGTGGTTTGCGCTACGGATACCTCTGGTATGAAATCGTTAAGTATGGAAAATAATGGGTTGGGCGTTTGACATTTCGGTCAGTCTCTCATGAATCATACAGGGTGAGTGGAATATTTCGATGGGCGTTTGAAACATTCTAATTAGAGGAAATTAGAGGAAACCAGAGTTGATACTAGAGCAAAATTAATTGAATTTACAGCATGTTTGGACGAATTTTTGTCGTAGCCAATGGTTTAGCTGTCACTGTATTACCATCGAAAGTTTCTACTACACGGTATGCAACTCTATTTCCAACTCGAAGGAAAATATTTCTCTCCGTGTCTATGGTCATGTAATTTTTTTGGAGGATCTTTCAGAGCGTTTTATACTTCATTATTATTTTTATTATGAAATATATGGGGGAATTTGAGTATGAAAAATGTGGTATTGAAAGCAACGAGCTCGCAATTAATGTCACTCTCGTTTTATGTGTCTACACTAAAATATATAAACTCCGGGCATCGTAACGAGGTTGAGCAGAGCAGCAAGTGTGTTTTTTTTTTTTTTTTTTCTATATCGAACCATTATTATCTTTTCTACGTCATTGATTCGCACATTGTATTAAATATACAATTGGAATATTTCTACGTTGTAATAAATATTCTAGTCAGTATTTACTGGTATTTTTTTACCATTTAATAGAATTTTACTATTTTTTGCGAAAGAAAAAAATCACGGATAAAAATATCCCATAAAACGTACGATATGTTAAATATCTCTTCAATATCTTACCAGAAGACAGAAGTATGTCACCGATAACGTTCTTCAGGGAGACTTTCATGTCGTTTACCGTAACAATCCATCGTTTTTGTTCCTCAGCAAGACCGGCTATGAGTCTGACTGCTCTCGTCATTCTATCCTCGCAAAGTTGTTTCTCCCTTTCCAGCTCGGCCTTGTTATTCTCCTCGGCTCGAAGAATCGATTGCAATTGCTCGATACCCTCCTCGACTTGCCGCAAACGTTCCATAGCCTCGGCTAACGTTCTCTCGGTCTCAGCAAGAGCTTCATCGGCTTCTGCCAAAGCCTCCATTTTCGGTGCTACTCTCAGATTGACGAAGTAATAATTATACATAGCGTGTATCCACAGGCACAGAGAGTGACACGCTTTTGATACTTGTATGACCTTGAAATTAACAATCAATCTTATAAAATCAAACGATTCCGTTACAGACATTTATTTCAAAGATCTGCGCAAAGGTTTCGATGAAATTTTTTTTCACGTTCGAAAGGTTCATCATAAAACTAGATAAATCTGTCTACGGCGATCTTTTTCGCTTCCCCTTTTCTTATTGTTTTTGTTTTTGTTTTGAACTTACTTTATTCGGCTGAAAAGCTGGATCTTCGATGTACGTCTTGAGTTTAGTCATCATCTCTTCCGTTATATTTTTCTTGTCAAAGTTCTCAAGATCGTTGAGAAAGTGACCAGGATCAGCGAGCATCTGACTTCCCGGTGTCCAATAGTCGAGAATTTTCTCACCGGGAAATTTGCCCGGAAGCTGAAGTGATTAAACCGGAATTTAAGTCTCATCTATTTTTGATTTTATGTTTTTAAGGAGGAAAATAAAGCCCATCGAGCGGTTAACAGAATGATGGTGTTAATATTTAACATTTTACGTTTCGTATTTTATTACTTTTAATGGTTTGACATCTTTAACGATGCACATTGCCTCTATTACGAGCACGACACCAACCGGTGGCCTTTTCATTGCCTTCACCTCGGTCACATCACTCTTGTTTAATGATTTGAGACTGGCCTCTGCTGCATCTAACATTGGTTTTGCTTCACCTGTATATCACCAGACAGCAATTATGAAAATTTATAATATCATGAAAATCCCTACAATAATTTTTAACTCTCCCTTAAGCCCTTCCATTAAATCGCATAATATTATTAATCATATATTGATAAATGACGTTGCGTAATCTTTACTCATGGCCGGGCCCATCATCTCATGTCAGTAACAAGTGGTCGTCGGATGACTTGACTCACTCTGTCACATTGCAGCAAGCAACAAGTTACAGTGCAGCAAAGAAAAAAAAAAAGTGTAAATTGGTTCCTCATAGTTTTTGAGCGTTTAAAATTTCTACCCCTCATGAGAAAGTACCGTTCTCAATTTTGGTTTCCTCGTACACAAATCTTTGTACATGATCGAAAATTATGATGAACCAATGAGCAAGTTACAATATGAAAATTTTTCTGATCTTTTCAGCCAGGTCTTTTGGAGTTTACTCTGATTTGAATATCGTACGTGATAGTGATTACGCCAATTTTTTCGAAAAACTGTTTTTTTTTTTTAAATAATTAAACACCAAACAATATGTACTGGCAATTGCCGGTACAAAAATATCACAACAAACCTGTTGTAGGTGAAAAAATGTATAAGTTACAGCTCAGCTCAGGCTTGCTTCAATTTTTTTGACGATTTTTTCAAATTTCCTCAAACTCCAAATGATTGAAAAAACGCCTGTCGATTTGGCATGGAATGTCCCATATATATATATATATATATATATATAGAAAGCCCGCAAAGCTGGCACATTATTACGGAGGGCTCACGTATAGGCTGATCAGACGCTCACGCTCACAGACACTCACATAGGTTTTTAAAGCCACAAAGAGAGACACTCACAGGACTTACAGAGGCTCACATCGGCACTTGCATAGAGACTTTGTGACAAATAGCTGTACCGTATCTATCAACGTAATACCTGGGCCGTTGGTGTGCAAAGCACCCAGGGCCCTGTTGTAGTATATAACTATGTATGTATATAGAGACGATGTGATAAAACGTCAGTTTGATTAAATTGTCTCGAAGCACTCAAGTTCAGAGCTAACAAACCCTATATATATACACTTATATGTGTATATGTTTGAAATATAAATAGAAACGAGCGCCTGTTTATACTAAACGTACTCAAATCGGCCTCTGCCTCGTCTTTAATCGCTTGATTGTCACGTTTGAGTTTCGTAGCTTCGTTCTCCTGTTGGACTGCTTCTGCTTTGGTTCTCTCGGCTTCCACCTAACGTAGAACAATAAATTTTATTTTCTTTCCACAAAAACGATTCGACAATTTGAGAATGGTTTCTCGAACAAACAATAATGTAGGGGTAAGATATATTGGCTCACGGTGTCAATGGTGATACGATCTATCATTTCGGCCGTCGCAACTGCTGCCCTCTCCAATTCTGGCCTCATGTTTGTCAAAACAATATGCATGTCTTTCACTTCCGCTTCTGTGGAGATGAGTTTGTTCAATCCTATACAAAATTGACATACATTAAATGGTCTTTGTAATCGTCGATGCTTGATAAGAATTGATGGGCGTAAATGTATATTATACGATTGACATTAAAAGAGGAAAAAATTCTAATCTCTTTTTTTTTTTTTGCATTGTCATTGGGAATTGGGCAAGCTCGACTTGCTGGGCTCAAACGTATCGGGGAAAGAGTATTGAGGGAGAGGAAAAACATTGAGGGAGAGGAAAAACGAAAATGTTGCGAACGCATGGATTAAATGTGCTGGTTAGGTGTCTGCGAGCCGATGGCCCAAACAGGATTCATTTCACGGACCTAATTATCCGAGAAAATTGGCTAATTAATTGAGACCGTGAGTGAATGACGTCATGCCGTGTCACGTCGTCGCAATAAATTCAACAACAAAAAAAAAGAAGGAGAAAATGACGAAGAAGATAAGACATCGGTAACCGGTGGAGCAATGAGAAATTAGTATGTAATCAAATGAAAAGTAAATTATCTCTAAGCAACCGAAAAGTTTTTATCGACTCATTTTTCGCAAAAGATTTTTTTAATACTTATTTTGCATTAGATCGAGTATTACGCTTATTAATGACGAGCTTGATGGAAAAATCCAACTATTTAGCCACTATATTTGTAAGGATTTATGCGTGCCTGTACCCAAAGCTTTTTCACGTTAGTTCATATTATCATTATGTGTTGTATTACGTGAAGTTAAGACGCTAGTGTCTCTCAAAAGTGTATTACGTGAAGTTAAGACGCTGGTGTCTCTCAAAAGTTATGTATATACCATTTGGCGAGGATAATTAAAATAGCAAACGATCGATTACAAGATTTTTGCATTCGCTTCATATTTATGAACATATATTTCATTGGAAACAGGTGAATAATGACTTGGGAGTTGTATGAGGCGTTCTTTCTGGCCAGACAGCGTGGGTAAAACATTAAGGATGACTTTGAAAAGACTCCTGATAATAAATGGAGATACCCATAAAGAGTCTGCTGGAAGTGGCATTCTACCCTGCTGTGTCGAGAAGGTGATACTGTAGCAAGGACACATTTGGGCTAGACGTTATACTTAATTCGATTATCCAGTCGGGGGGAGACGCGTGAACGAGCGAAGCGACAGAGCGGCTAAGATAGCCGCAAAATATCACGTTGTACAAGATAAATAAAAATGTGTATATCGGGCATACTGTACCAACTCCACTAAATTCTGACCGCGTCGACCTTCTCTCGGATTTTTGTTTAATCATTTTTTCAATAATTTTACTAAATATAAAATTAAAACGCATCCAATATTTTTTTAAGACTTTTTTCACCAACCCTCGTCATGTTATTATTTTTTAAACGTATAAATAAAATACACCCTTATTTTAATCTGATAAAAAAACCTTAAAAATCCATTTATCTAGGAAGACATTTTTAAACGACGATCCAGAGTAGGTGAATTTTTTTTTTTTCTCGGCGAATTTCTTATACGATATTCTTACTGCATAAAGTTTGAAAAAAGTAAGAAAAATCATTTTGGGAGCCAAAACCAAAAAAATTTCATACCTTTTCACCTTTCGCAACATTTTCGTTTTTCCTCTCCCTCAATGTTTTTCCTCTCCCTCAATACTCTTTCCCCGATACGTTTGAGCCCAGCAAGTCGAGCTTGCCCAATTCCCAATGACAATGCAAAAAAAAAAAAAGAGATTAGAATTTTTTCCTCTTTTAGTGTCAGACGTTGGTCGAGTTAGCATGGAATGCCCCGTATAAAAAGTGTGCATTACGTATGTATACATGGCGAAATAATTTTGAATTACCCGTAGACAAGCGAGAAATTCCAGACGTTAACTCGTCCTTCCTTTTTGCCAAGAGGTCACCGTAACTCGATAATAATTCGAGGTAGGACGTGGGAGTTACGTAATTGTGACGATTCAATGCCTTAACAAACGAAAAAAAATTTGACATTATGATTTATTATCGTTCCGCCTCTGCCTGTTATTCAATATATATATATATATATATATATATATATATGTGTGTAGGTCTATCAAATCTTTATCATCGTTGTAATTATAAATATTAAATATATAATGAAAAGAATTGAATAAAAAATAAATCAAATATTACAAACAATAACTAAATACCGATTATATGTATATTGACACATTGAGTCCTCGTCCTATCGAAAGAGGGTGGCTAAAGTGAAATACATCAGCATTGAGAAGAAAAAAAACAGAATCATGCCCATGACGCATCACCAATATGATATTGTAGATTCATGGGATAAGATAAGCCCTCCCTAGAGGCCTTGAGCCTCTAATGGAGATATTGTAATTTCTATTACGTTTTTTGTTTGGGAAAAGACGATAACAACTTTCATCGCAATTCCCATCGTTCGAGAGGGTGCATATGTAATCACGTGTTGATATTCTACGCGCCACCTGTGACTTTGTAGGGCAGGGTGTCTCGTTGCAAGTCTTTATTTGACAAAACTTTTCGTTTTTTTTTTATTATTATAGTATAGAGTTTTGTCGGATAAATACTTGCAACGGGACACCCTGCTCGATATCACAATTTTCAGGTGACTTTTATCGAACGTGTTATTAGTTGTTATTAACTCGAGCACTTCAATGCTTTTCAATATATATATATATATATATATATATATATAAGTATAGCGTTTCAAGTAAAAATGAATACCAGGCGCTGGCCTGCGCCAGAATAATTGTGTGGTTTTTGGTAAGATCCTCTCGAGTTTCCAACCTGGCTAATTACCGGCGGATTCATCGGGTATTCATACATAGTGCCCCATTTATGACTGGATGGTATAAACATATTTTGAGATTGACGGGGCTTATTTTAAACACTCGACAAACAAAAATGAGTATAACAGAACGGAAAATTATTTAAATAAAAAAAGCACATCAGAACGTAAACAGGGGAACCAATTCGAAACTTGGATATAAAAATTTTGTTGACAGTTAAAAAAAAACTTTTGTTGGATATGGTGATATGCATGTTTGATTATTCTTACTAAATTTTAGTTGAGACAAATAAAATTTATTCATTAATTGGCCCTACCCAATCTTATTTGGCTCAACGGAATTTCGGTAATAATAACTGTATATGTATTTCGCTAAAAGAAACATTTGGTAACAGTTAGCCATAGCGGTGTGTTCAGAGAACTGTACGATTTAATTACAAGTGGATGGTTGGAAGAGGATTTTTTTAAATCCTTCCTTATTCTACACGTTATTGTGAATGGAGGGTATCATGAAAATCTATGAAAATTTAATAAAATAGATTTAAAAAAAAAAAAAACAATAGAATATTCTTCGTTTTACATTTTTCTCCTACATCGTATTCAAAGACGTTTCGATATTTGAAAAATTCGCCTCGCAAGAGTACTCACCTCAAGAAACTTCTCGCTCGTTTCTATGACGCTCGAGTGCATGAACTGGCAAGTGATAACGATCCCTTTGAGTACATCGCTGTCAATCGTCTCATCTTCTATTTCGGACAGAAACTGCATCGCTACGCTCTGGATATAGGGAAGCAGACAATGAATATATCATATAAATATCGCGTTGCTATATATATTAAAGCAGCGAGTATCCGTGTATATAATTTTCAATATTGAGTAACGCGGCGTTTTTTGAGGTCAAATTACCGTTATACACTACTTGTTAATACCCGGAACGCCATAAAACGAGTACCACGTGCTTAGATGAGCACTATTGACAAGAGGATTAAGACAGAGAAACGATGCGTATTTTGACTACTGGAATACTTGCAGGCGACTATATTGAATGGCCACTGCGAGTCGAAAAGTATTGTCGGCAAGGTCACGGTGAGACTGCCTCGTATATTATGTCAAAGGATCATAGGTGTCGGGAATTATAGGGTCATGAGTTTGCTTTGCAAAACAAAAACAGTGGATACCACTGCGAGTCGGCAAGCTCATCCACCTGACGACGAGACTGCCTTGTATTATGTCAAAGGATGTCATGGGTTTCGGGAATTATAGGGTCATGAGTTTTCTTTCCAAAGCAAAAGCATCTCGGGATTGGCCGCCATGGTGGAACTACACACTCGGATTTACAGCGCGTTGAGAGCACCTCGAACGTTTGAAAGCTGAAGATTTCCCCGAGGCCCACACGGCCCAACCAATCAACTCTGGTCTACAATTGAGTCGGAAACGCTCGTCAGATGTCACTAGTCGTGTGTCGTAACCGCTTCATTTTAAAAATGAGTCGGGCGTACCGTTATTTTCTGCACATAATTTTGCTTATAAGTTTTTTTTTTTAATAATTCCAATCCGTTTTGTTAGAGAGAAGTCTATTGTATCGCACATTATTGATAATAACCTCACTCGGAGAGATATTTTTTCGGCCATAACGTAGGTTAAATTTATATTCTTGGCGTTATTGGTTGTCGTGAAAGATGGGACTCAAGCATCTTCCGCGAGGGACAACAACGTCCCCAATTGACAATTGTAAATATCAAGATTGTACGCATGCCCACGTCTCACGATGGTCTCTTCCGACTAATTGTAGACCGGGCTTGTAACATGATAGTTCGTAGTTCGAGAGCAGACGCTGACCGTATCGTGAAAGTGACCGAGAGCACGGACCGAGGGCAGCTATATTCGGTGCTGTAGTTTACAGATGCTACCGAAAATTCCAAATGGATGGTGTGGAGACGCGGAAAAAAAGTATGACTGGAGTATTAAAAGTCGCGAAGCCTGTCGTATCCGACTGACAATGAGGCATTAGCAATGAGCATACTTCATTGATACTTTGAAAATTCATTAAAAACGCATAGAGGTATCTTTTGAGTGTACTATGTGTGGGTTTTGACTGAAATTCGGGCCGTCATGTTGCCTGCTAAAAATCATGTCCCTCCGCCGTTGATAAGAGTTGTGCATGCGGTGAAATTTGTCGAAATCCATTTCGCGAGTCAGGCTAGCACTGGGTTAAACTTGGCAGAACTTTCTAAGGGTCACGAATTATTATGACTGGCGCCAGTTCACTCAACGAAATGGATCGGTCGTCTTCGACCCGGAAACGGGCAAACATCTTCGTTACAATAAATATGTACCAGTGGGTGATTATGGCTTGGACACTTCACGCCCTCACTAGTCAGACCAAACAGAGCTTGTTCAATGTTGCATGAGGGCTGGTGTGAGTGTATTCGAGCAATACTTTTTCATCATTCGAGTTTCAATGATGAAAATATATAGAGCTGCCCTAGAGACCTTCTGACCCTCTCAGATTTGGTTCCAAATTCTTTATATGGCTGTTACAACCCTAAGAGGCTTACAGTATCTTTGTTAAGTTTTTTGGTCAGACTCTATTTGACAATGATTTTTTGTTAAAAAAACATTATACGAAACAAAAGGTTGGCCACAATTTATAAATCTGAATGAAAAGATTTAAAAATCTGTATTGTGGGACAGCCTTTGCTTCTATTTTTTCCGTTTTTTTTTTTTTTCAAATTTCAACTATACGTGGAATAATTTGAACCGTACATCGGTCCACTGTGGCACACGGTTTCACATTTTAACGGGAATTTCTGAATTCCAAAACATCGGAGTTTTAAATATTGTTGGAGAATAAACAGTACATACATCATTAATGAATCTGAAAAAAAAAACAGAATAAATCGGTGGTAAATATAAAGCTTTGTAAACGACATTGTAGAGTGGGTCCGGGGCTTCATTCGATTATTTCACGATTCTTTTAGTTTTCTCAAACTCAAATGGTACTTAACTCTCTTATACCAAACTTTTCACCAAGTTTCGCAAGATTCTGAGAGGTCAGGCTTCTGGGGTTACCGATTTTCTGTGGAATACCTACACGTATATTTATGAATAGCTGTTGCTCGCGGCTTCACACGCGTTCAATCAGTGTACAAAAAAATTTACCCTTTTTTACCCCTTTAGGGGTTGAATTTTGAAAAATCCCTTCTTAGTGAGTCTCTACATTATAAAATAAAACTACTGAGCCAGGTTCATATTTATAGCTTCAGCGGTTTCGGCTCGACGATGATGAATCAGTCAGTCAGGACATGTTATTTTATAAATAGAGATCAGGGTTAGCTAACGTATAACTATGAACAATCGAAAAAATGATTAACTTCATAAAGGTCGTAAGAATTGACTGTTGAGAGACATACGTGAAAACAATAAGACGTGTGAGACCTTACGTGTGTATTTGAGGAATCGATCACATTATGGGGTGAATATATCGACACGAACAGAGAAGATCTGTATTTATTATTTCATTCGGTCGGTGATATTTTATGGCAGCGCGAGTATTCTCGGCAAAAGTATAACAATATATTTATATAGAACGAACCTGAAGAGCGCTTTCGGGCCACGGACTGAACCAATCGATGGTGCTGCAATTCACCAACGCGGGAAACTGTCTGATGCGAGCTCTGAAAACCTCGCCTATCGGGCTGTTAGATCCAACAATTGAAACGAAATTCAGTAAAGATTGTAATTGTGCTCAAAAGATTTATATTATTCATTGAAAACGAAAGGATGCAATTCAAGGCCAACACAATGATTTGTATTATCAAAGCTCTGTTCATGAACATGGAACAATTCCAATCCCTTCAATTGAATTGATAAACTACGAGAGACCGTTTTGGTTATTTGAAAACAAATACTCATAGCGTAGTTTGCAAATCGTTTTTTTGTGTTGGCAAATGAATTTTCTACCAAGCAGAGTGAATTATTTTTTGGTTTTCTCTACGATTATATCGCATTTATCATTGAAAAATTGTTGATGTAAGAAGAATTAAAAAAAATTGACCTCATGGTAATTACGGTGTGCAGATTATTTCGAACAAATTTTTGATATGCAGCGAACAGGTTGCTTCGATTGGTCTGCAATCCAGCTTCTTGAACAGCTGGTCGCATAAGATGATATATTCTTTCCAGTTCGTCATTTTGATAAATGTTAGGCACGTCACCGCTGTTCAGAATGTTATTGAGATCCTCGAGAAACGAGTCGTTCTTTATCTGAAATAACGTATAGCGATGAGCGATTTGTCAACGTGGCAGAGAACATGTTTTTGTATGATTATATGAAATATTACAAAAGAGAGAGTTTTTTTTTCATGGCCGTGCTTGATTTGTTTTGTAAGCTAGTTATATGGTGCTGTCTCCGCCTACCCTTGTGTTTCTTTGGTCCCTGGTTAACATTGCACTAATTGTGAGCAACACTGCGTTGGCGGGGAATCCAGGAAGCAAAAGATGTACGAGCAGTGAAAATATTCACTATCTGACTAAGTCTAGGCCTAATTTAAATAAGTATCTAATTTAAATAAGTAATCTCTCTTCTGGCATTATTATTATTATTATTATTCGAGAAAAAAAAGGGTGATCGCACATGAAACAATGATGCTAGAGGTCGGAGGGGGAATACGAACAAGCTGACCAATGACGCAATACCTCTCGACGATCGCGGCGTTCCGAATCCACGTCCGTTGTCTCTAGCACGAGCTTCCGATTTGCGATGTTGCCGCTCTAACAAATATTGGCAACGATAGGCACTTCACTCGGTTATTCTCGCTTTTTCAATCGTTCGCGCTCGGCAACATGGGAAATCGAAACCCCATCGTGCCAGAGGCAACGGGCATGAATAGGGAATGCTGGGACGATTCGAGAGGTATCGTGTCATTGGTCGACGCTTCGTGTGCATCGCTCATGCGACAGCTCCTTCAAGGTCAGTCTCCGACCTCTGGCATCGTAGTTTCGTGTGCGAGCGACTTTAAGCAAATGGGAATTGACGGACACGAATTTAAAGGCGAGTTGATGTAGACGCGATTCTATGTAGCGTAACGAATAATGAGCTTGCAACGCAGTTCACTCGTAATTAGAATTTCACAAGGGGGAAGACAAAAAATATTGTTCGTCCTTGACGATTTTCTGCACGTGCCGCAACGTCCGACGTTTATGTATTATTATGTGATATTGATGGACTCGTCGAACGATTTCTTTCCTCGTTGTCTTCCACACATAATAGGGTGAGTACACCAATAAATGGACGCAGATCCCAGTGAATAAACACTTGACGCAAACTATATCTGTATATAGTGATTTCACGGGTGATCATTCATTGGGCTCTGTCCATTTACTGGTGCGCTCACCCTAGTTCTGGACTAGTTTTTTTCTTATATGCGGCAAGGGAAGGTGAATAAAGCATGAAAGGGCTGCCCTTTCGCATTCGATTAATCTTGGAGGGTTCGCGATATTTGACCCATTTGCCACGAGGAACAGTTTACCGGACATTGGAGGTCAGTGTAACACTTTTTGCAATTTTCCAATCTTCACGAGATGAAGGCTGATGATTAATCGTCAAGAACCGACTGATTCATAAACAGTGATCCTTTACCTTGAATATAACGGGTGGTTAAAATACCTCGGAGAGTCTTGCCGTGAGCACGGACGTTGCCATTCGCACTTCATCATCTTTCAGTTTGATATTCGATTTAATTTTTTATACGTATTGTGACGTCGTATTTTCGCCTTGTCACAATACATGAAAATTTTTCCAATTCTTATTCCCCCTTCCTTCTCCCCGCCTTTTGTCATAAAAATTTGCTCGATCTGGTTTAAGCGATAATTTAACCGTAATATTCGTTAGTTATGCTCGGTCGCTTACAACATTCGCATCAATGATACTTTCTACCAACGATATACAGAGTGTGTCCCATTTTAAATGATACACTCGAATATTTCGAAAACGATTGGTCGTATCGAAAAACGGGTCAGATCAAAGTTGTAGAGTTTCAACGGGGACTTGAAATGGTAAAATCAGTTCAAAGCTAGATGGCCATAAAAATTTGTGACTTTTAACATTAACGTATCACGCATCACAGATACGTATCACGATAAAAAAATTGGATAACAAAATGTAATTCCACTGTATTTGGAATATTGCGTTTTATATCATCGCATCCGAATATGAAGAATCAAGATTGTGTACATAGATGTATGGGGTCTTCCAGGATGAATTAATAGGGCGGAAACACTCACCATTAAAATTTGTTATGGCCAAAAATGTGCTCTACACAAATTATAAGATATTTTTTCAAATGAGGTAAGTTTGTAATATCGGGAATAATATAACGATCAAGTGGGTTTGTTGAAGAAGAATCGACAATAAGTTGGCGTAGAGTATTTTTAATATTTAGTGTTGTCCTTGAACATACTAAAAGGAATGAAAAAAATGTCAAATGATGGTGGTTAAGGCCTTGTCGATTTGGCCTGAAATGCGCCATATACATACCTGTGTGTCGGAGAAAAGAAAGACGATGTGACGATTTTCCAAGCCCGCTTTGAGCATAATACCCTTGATATCATCGCGCCAGTCGTGATTCGAATAAGCTTTGCTGAGTTCGACCTGAAAGCAATGATACTCCTCGATGTGGGCCGAGAGTTTTGTCAAACTGCGACGTCCTGAAAGCAAGTGTATTCATGTGTTATTAAGCGAACTGAGATCTAGCGGACAGGAAAATATCATTACAATAGCGTGTATTAGAAAAGAAGGGTCAAGGCAAGAGAAAACATTTATTGGTGTGATCTGGAAGAGTCGTTGAGATAAAAATGTTAAAAAATGTACTTATCTCTTTTTACTTTAATGATTGTTTACCAATGGGTCTACCTCCTCATATATAATTTATAAATTTGTTTTATTAGTCCCATTTAGCCCTTTTCTTATTGGCGACCCTCCCCTCCCTGAACCGAAGAGAGCCTCTTACAATTAGGTGTGGACGCCCCGCGCCTGTGAGAGCTTTTCTCATAAGCCTTTGTAAGGGGCCATCCATGCATGTCTGTAAACGGTTCGCCAAATTCCCGTCTAAGTATGAATGTGAGTGCAAGTGTATATGCGGAATAAGTGTATATCTTGCCCCAAGGCTCTCGTACACAAAGTCTGTGTGATTATCCGCGTAAGTCTCTGTGTGAGTATCGGTGGGAGGATCAGTGTGAGTGCCTCGTGAGAGTGTGCCCGTTACTGCCAGACCGTGCGGTCAAGGTCGCAATGCACCCGAGTCACAAGAACTCGTTGTCAGAATATATCTGTGTACTGGACTTGACAGAGATGCTCATATTAACGTTTTATGCAGTTGCATTAATTACCAGATCCTCCCATGCCGAGTAGTAGGGCGTTCCCACGTGGTTGACGCAGTATTCGAGTGATTCGACAAACATGACTTATCGCATCGACGAAAAGAACAAGTTTCATGGGTGATGTCGTTGTGCTGTTGTAATCCTCGAGATATTCCATGAGAACTTGTTCCATCTGCGTTATTACAAAATAATCGATCATATTTCCGAATGTGAATTTAATAAATGGCCGTTATATTAGTATAACGTTTAGCAGTCATTGTTTGCAGCGATAAATTGATTTCATTAGGGGATAGATGTGACGGAAGTTTTGCCTCTGTTTTCGCCTCTGATATATTTACTAGAGGCAATATGTGAAAAAAAGCGAGGCGAGTGAAAAAAAAAGTATATCTAAAATACTATCTAAAGAGGAATAAAATGTGTAAAAATAATGGAGAATTTGGCACACCCTCCGAAGATCAGTGATTCGATCATATTGGCCTTCAGTACCGCAAAAATCACCATAGAACAGAGCTTCTTTGCCGATTATCGAGTCATCTTGCATCAACGGATTGTTAAATTTTTCGTCAAGAATCTTATGCAATAGATTGTCGAACCATTGACGATCGTCATCGTTTACCAAACGATCACTGAATACTCTCAAGTTCTCGTGATACCACAGAGAATATAATTTAACCGGTAACTGTGTCGAAAAGAATGAAAAAAAAAACGATTACTTTGATATAAAATGGTGATATCGATTATAACAGTACGCATATGACAGTTCCATTTTTGTATACGTGTAGATATCCATCTGTTATATATATATGTACTCACATCAATTCTGATTGGGTCAGTCATCAATATTCCTTGAAATACTTTACTCAGATCACGAAGATTAAACGTGTAATGAGATTTGTCGGGGGTAGGAAGTAAATCACGACAAATCGTGGAAAATACATCGAGAGTAGCATCGACCATTCTATCGACGTTGAGATTGCCAGAATTTGGAGTTCGCGATAGCCAAGAGCCGAGAATAGTCCCGAATATATTTCTCTACAACAGAGAAACAAGAATAATAATAATAATACATCGAATTCAACTGACTTGTCTCGTTTCTATACATGAGTTGTGACAAGGCACTGTGTGGAATTTTGCATTGTGTAGTGCATTGTGCAGTGGGCTTAAGAGGTTCATCGATTGGCTGTACTAAAATTTGATTCATACCAGCTCATGGTTTAGTTAGTACTATCATTTATATTTCTAAAACGATATTGCGAATGTTGAAAAGAAAAAAAAATATTATTCTCATACTTTTTAACATTTTTAATATTACCAACTTTTCTAACATGTATTGCTAAAAATCAACGGTTATTATATAAAATTGGATGTATTATATTTTTAGACAATACCGGATAGAATGCAATGTTCTGAGACTTTGGCTAATGCTTTTGCTGGCGAAAGCTGATTGCTACGAAAAACTGCATATCATTGCATGAGTGTGAAATTCATTTAATTTCTATTTAATTACTCATTGTCGTGACGCTTGTCTTGATATGATCAAAACGTTATGCTCGCTCAATCGAGCCAGGTATTGCAAAGCGTTGATGGCAATCTATCACAAAAAAAGTATTTTTTCATAATCCCCCCCCCCCCCCCATTTTAGGAAGGTGCCCTCCGCAAGGATGCTTTTTTTTTAAATTATGATAGACTAGAAGGAAGCAATGTGGGAGTCCTAATTTATTTGAGATTCGCTTAAGTTTAAGCGTGATTAGCACTCTTTCAACGATAAAAAATGTCATGGAACCATCAGGATTTCTTCTACGATCTTCGCCGAAAACATCAAATATTTCCGAGTGTTATTTTTTATTTTCTCTGCGGATAAAGTTTTACATATATATATTTCAAAGCTATATATAGGGCGAGGTGTATAAAGAAATTTTATTATGTTTTTTAAAGAATGGAAATTTTAATGAAAGCTCAGCGCCTTTATCGCCTTGGATAAAATTTAATTCTGAAAATTCTTCGATGATATTATATGTTAACGTTTTGTTTATATTTCTCAACATCGGCGAAAGTTACACTGCGAGAATTTTTAAGAAATAAGAAAAATGTGACAAAATCGGAGCGCTGATATCGATGTGGGGAGAAATAATGATGCCTAAACAAAAGAGGAATATAGAGAGAAGCAAATATTGCTCTACATGTGTCCAAAATGTTAGTATGGCAGCTTGAGTAACTTTCGAGTTGCAAACGTTTTGAGTCTGTAAGCTTAGCACTCTACATGTCTGTCAAACAATCTAAACGTTATTTGCTGCTACTTAAAAATACTTTAGCCCAAATAATCGGGTAAAGCTAAATTTTGACCTTGACCGATTTTTCTCTGTGTATGCATTATGCATTCGAAAACAAAAACTCCCATGCAAATCGAATTGGTGTTACGTGATCGAAACGTCGTAATAATAAACGAAACTATGAGAAAGTTCTGCTCATGTATTATGTCAGTTTAATATCCTCATAATCCTCAGCGGGGTTTCTCCCACTGTGGGATGATTAATCATAAATTCTCGATCTTTCCCGGACTGAAAATACGGCCACGAGTATGCGGGAAGTGTCCCGCGATATCGGGATCTCTCAATAATTCCTCGCCATGGGGAGGAGAAATTTATTGAACATCTTCTATTTCGTGACGAACCAACTTCCGGCTCATTGACGATCGTATATTACCGCGCGAGAATAAAATTCCACAAGCGCTAATACTAAATACTAATTTTTCTCTCTTCCATATTTTCCCATTGAACTCTTCAACAGTCCCAAAGCGTCATAGGGACTCCGAGTTCCCTCATATTCCCTTGATTTGTAAAAAGATTTTTACGGAGGTTCTCCATTTCCCAAGAGAGTCTCGTTCAAAAGAGAGCTCTGCGTGATAAGCAACGAATCACATAAAACATCAGGTGGCTCGTTGTAATTCACGAAACTTTCCGTAACCCCTCGATTCGAGGCACGCGACGTTTCATTCCTTGTTTGTCACGCACTTATAATATTTTACCCCCCACCATTTCTAAATGAGTCACGTATCCCAGTCAAGAATAACGTTTCTGTGCGATTAACCATAGCGCTATTTTTAATCTTGTTATTTCTTGTGCGGCTCGTCGTCGCTCTGTCATGGTTGCTATCGATGCCCTAAATGTTTTCGGACTCCCTCTTCAATTAATTTTCTTAAATCATCGTTATTTCATGAATCTCTGAGAGTTTACTCGACAATGGATATATTTATCGCTTACCAGCAGTAGATCCTACGATAGTACCTTTGCCGTTTATATTTTGGTTTCTTTTATAAACATTTTTTTCAAACGGTGGGTCCACTTAGCATTTCAAAGGAAATGCCAAGTGACCCATAAGTAAGTAACCCTAAGTAAGGAATTGATCTAGAGGCAATTGACCCTCTTTTAAGTCGTCATCAACGAATATCGCCAGTGACGTATTCCGGGAATCATGGAAACAATCATATGTCGAATTTTAATAAGGTTTAAAAGTCTGGTTAATATCCTAATATCAAAAATGAATATTTATCGTCAGCCAACTAAAACCCATAAATATCAGATGGCTCATCTAACATGAAATGCCTCATATATAACCATTACAATAAATCGTTGTAATAGAAGCTTAGAGTAAGCTCGTTATACTTACTGAAGTGGTATAAATCTGATGTCTGACTACAGCACGATCACTATCACTTGTTTCTTATACATATATCTATCGGGTATTCCAGACCAAATGTACAGAGCCGTGTCTCTCATATTTTTTCGATTTTTTATCCCTTTGTAAGGTTGTTGTAGGGCAGCACAGAAAAAGATTTCATTAATTTTTTCGAAAATTCGTTTGGCCATTATCGCCGAAAGTGTTGAGAAACAATGTTAGATGTTTTTGATATTTGTGATATTTTCGCCAATAAATTGTTTCCTGAGAAATGAAATTTTTTGAGATACTTTGAAAGATAGGCTTCAAGCAAATCAAAGTTTTTAGATTTTGTTTCCTCATGGAGAAAGCTTTATTTTTATAAAAACATTTTACTGCCATAGTGTTGAAAATATTCCAAAACATCGAAAATACATAATGAGAAAAAATGATCAGATGGATGTATGTGTTTGTGTGTAAAAAAATATAGGGCATTGTATGCTATCTTCACAAAATTCTAACCCTCGACTGTCTCAGTTTGGTCCATGATTTTTTTTATGATTGTCCTGAGGCTAAAAGGTGCTCCCAATTTTTTAAACATTTTTCCCACCAACACAAGGCTTCCTTTATGAGGGAGCCAAAATTCATGGTTTTCTCATAAAGGGCGCTTTGGGAATGAGAGAAAATAACTCGGAAACAATGTGTTCATTTAAATTCAAAAAAATTTCAATTTGTAATATTCCAATGTATACTCTAAGGTTTTTATTACCCTCCCCCCTTCTTCAACCACTTTCCTCTATCCATCCGGAATTACGTCCGCAGCCGTTGGGGCCGTTTTGGCCCCACTTCTATGTCGCATTCGCACGACGGCACAGGAAAGCTTGTTTCCGATACAGTCGAACCTTCCAACAAAGATTCGTGTTCTCCTACAGGGAATAACCAGAATCTGAAAAGATGATCTCCCGCTCAGCGAGATTCGATGCACCAGTCAGAGCGCGCGTAAAAACTGTTATAATAAAACTGGCTGTTTTAAATAAATCAGGATGAGCGATTAGCTTTGAAAAAATTTGACCGAAAATGTGCCTGTTTTAATATTACTCTGAATCACTGAACCTCTTTGCAAATGATTGATTATTAATAGTCTTTTTTTATGTATAAGACCCACGCTGTGGTACAAATCAAACCCCGTTTCTTTCAGTCAGTCCCTGAAAAGTAGAAAAAACAATTATTTTTTTCCATTTAGAACAACTTTGGCCAGCAGATTTTTACAAAAGCCTTTTGAATCGTTTTCTATTTATATTACTATTTTCCATTACTGATAACCTTAATATTACTTTTGCGTGATAATTATTTCTCACATGTATAATGAAACGAATTGTGAAAAAAAAAAAAAAAAGAATTTTCATCGTTTTGTAGCATCATAATTAGAAGCACATTTTCCGAGAGCTCTCAATAAGTCTTCGACACGGGTCTTAATAATTTTGAACAAAATTGTCCAACAGTGTCTTTCAACACTTTGGGCAATAATAATAACTAAAGTTCAGAAAATTCGAAAATTGCTGTGGAGGTTTTTTTTTGTATCGCGTTATAGAATATACCCAGAGGGATGTTTTTTTTTTTATGTCATGGCCCTACCCATTTGGTATGGAATAGCTGACATAAATGCTGTGCCATAGCTAAACTATCGTGGATACGCTAGAGTGAATCCAACCGGTCTGAGCATATATTCTTGTTCTACCCTAAAAAATTTATGTGCTTTATATATATACCTTATGATCACGTGTATCACCCCTCCGTCCATACGAGAGTCGTCCAGTCAAGAGGCGATACTCGAGGGTATATTAACATATCTAAATAAGGATTAAGTATAATACCAAAAAGCCACTTAATTCTCCATGAGTTTATGAGAATATGGTAAAAAAATATAAACATGTTATATTTTTAAGATTTATGACGAGGGATGCGGGTGGGGTCGGGAGCAACATTTTATACCGGGTGGATACATAAACTTACAAGCATTCAACGATTCTTACACAAACACTTGCCAGAATATTCACACACGGATTCTCTATTCGATATTATACTATTTTCCTGAGTTTTACACATTTGACTGTTTAAATTCAAGTGAATATTGCGCGTATTGCGAACGTAGAGAGAACTATAAAAATGGGTGTACGTACGTGAGTAACTGCGAGAGAGTGGGACGAGCATTCATGCGTGCAGATGAATTTATGCTTACCTGGGTGTTTATCTAAGTGTCTGTGCGTTAGGCGTGTCTAAAGTCGGCAAACGTCCGTGAGTGCATGTTTAATGCTGGGCCAATTATATTTGTAAAAGTGTGCTGGGTGACGAGGATCAGGTAAATGACCGCATCGACGTTGAAAAATGTTTGTATGAGTATCCGGGTGGGTCTGTATGAGTGTCTGACTGTACGTAAGGATGAGGAAATTGCGCGTGTAAGTCTCCGTAAATGCCTGTGTTGCAGTCAGGCAAAAGTACATGTGAGTGACCATAGGTGTCTGTGAATGTGTCGCGAGTGACTGTGTATATGATTGTGTACTCGTACGTCTAATTTTGTGTGGCTGTACATGGATATCTGGATGAAATCGTTTGTTGCAAAGTGTCCGTGTTCGCGAGGTTGGGTCAAGTGTCCGTTCGCGAGTATCTATGAGAGAAAATGGGAAAGTGTCTCCGTATATGACTGTGCATAAGTGGCAGAGTGGGAGTCTGCGTAGGGCATGGCAAATGTTCGTGTATCCACGAATATCTGTGAATGTGGCTGAAAGTGTCTGTGAGGGGCATGACCATGTGAAAGTGTGAATAGTGTGAGTGACTGTGTGTGAGGACGTGGCTGTAACTTTCGTATCTGTAAGAGGGTCAAAGCACAGTATCGGTGTGAGGCGGTGTGAACGCCGCAAGTATTTGTGCGAGGACGTGATAAATTTTCCTGCACACGTGCTTGCAATGATCAATGTAAGTGGTGTGTGAGTGCCTGTGCGAATAAAATACTACACATCGGGCTTTGACATACACAGACCCACTACGGATGCACGAGGCTAAGAATCGGGAGCAGAGAAGAGGGTCCCCGGTCGTAGAGGAAAAATTGTCGATTCTCGTGTAGCAGGAGAGTTACGAGGCATAATTGAGCGGTGCTAGTGCGAGGTAGATATTGAGGCGTTATACCAACGACCGAGGAACCTTGGCAAATAGACCTTAAGCTCCTATAGCCAGCTATAACGACTGGAATCGCGCATTGTCGCGGTATACGCGTCATATGTATATAGGGGAATGGGGAGGATACGGCCTGTGGTGGCCTCGATAATTATCCTCGATGGGCGTTGATTCGATTCCATGGAATAAAACCCGACATGGAGGGGAGCAGATCAAATGATATTTAAAAAAATAACGATAAATTAATGGAATAATGAAGAAAGAAAGAAGAAAAAGAAAACCAATCACTCATCAGGTGTATGTGTATGGATCGTGAATTCCGATTATTCCTCATTTTATGCATAATTATCTCCCATACAATCGAGAACGATCAAATCGCAAAGGATTTTTTCGCTCTTTGATAGGATGGAGTAATTTTATTTTACATCGTTGGAATTTGAACGAATTTTAATAAAAATAATGATAACGATATCACTTTTTTTTTTTTAAGTAATAAAACGCAAGGAATATTGCGTTGAGTGAAATAAAAGGTGTAGTAAAGCACACAAGCGACATCGTGCGACGCGATACGACGATAGACAAAAATATTTTGCGCCCTTGACACGCGCGAAAAAAATTTCATGCGACGTTTGTAGGCAACAATATTGACGTCGCACCATGTCACGCGACTCAATATCGCTCGTGTGCAGGTACCCTAAGCCTGATGTGTAAAGTTGAATATGCTTGTTGTTGCTAAAACCTTTGCATCGTTCTCCATGTCCGGAAAGGATAAAAAGTGAAAGTGCCGCAAGAGCCTCGCGGTCACAGGATTCCTTCCACCTCCTGGTGGACCCATTGCGCAAACGAAATTCACATCCTCTATGTGTCTGTACGAGCCGATTTCCTTTCTGTCGTACCATCCTGGAATAGATTTTTCGATCGATTATTAGTGGCGTAGTCATTGCATCAAGAGCCTTATTTTGGGACCTATCAATGGATAACTAAATAATTTGCGCATACAACATACTGCAGAAATTTTCAATAATAAATAAATGCATGCGATTCAAAATTAATCTTGTCAGCAAGACAAATGAGAATATTGGTCAAACGTAATATGAGGGATTTTTATTTATTTTTCTTTGGTACCCTATCGGCATCGTCTTTATTGTGGGGAAAAAGTGAGGTCTGAATTTTTTCATATTTCTATTAAAATATTTAAATTGTGCTCAAGCCGATTTTATATATAAAATATTGAATTCTTTTTTTAATTGAGAAACACCCTTTACATTTTTCTGTAAGAATTCCGGAATTTCGAGAAGATGTGTAGATTTAAAAAAATGATCAGACTAGCATTAATTGTAGCGACGGCGTAAAATTATCTTCTTCCAAAGTATTTCGGATCTCCAATCGGTACAATCCTCGTGATTTTTCAATTGAATCCAGACATGAGCGCAAATTTTTTGAAAATTCGGCAACAGAAAGTAAGGATTACTCTACGTAAAACATTGGGCCTGTTTTATGTTATTTCGTTCAAATTTCATTTTTTTTTCTCTGCAACCCCAATCGGTACCCCATCCATTTTGTAATTGAAACTACTGGCATACCTGAAGATTTGGTAATTCTTGGAAAAAAATATAGACGGTGTTTCTTGATGAAAAAATGTAACAAAATTTTTGTTGCTAAAATCAGTTTCAACTCAATTTAAACGTTGTCTTAAGGCATGATGAAAATGTGAGTATTTCGCAAAAATTCTCACTCAATTGCATAAACCTCGACACGTTGATCGAGGTAATACTCTCGTTGGATTATAACCCAAAGAACTTTCGCTTCTCGTCTTCGTTCATATCGAAAGAAAAAAAAAATCACAAAAGGCACGAACGTCGAAGGACCCACATTGATGTGATGCGGGAGATTCCTTAATACTGTTGAGCGTGAAATTTCTTTTTACCTTCGTCTCTTCTGGAGAAAAAATCCCCTCGACTAAAAGACTACATACTCTATCTGTCGTATTAGTTTCGCTTTCGGATTTCATCCCCTCGTCGACTCTGGCTTTTCTTGGCGATACTAAATATATATGTTATGTCCGGTGCGTATTATTTTAATACCATCCTCGACCTCGCTGTTTGTTTTCTTCACGCCGAAACATGTTATTTTTCTTTCCTTTTTTTTTTCTTACAATTAGTTTAGGTACGACGGTATTTCTTAGGTTAACTTTGAAAAATATTTTTCTAAATAATAATAAAAATTAAAGGCAACCAAAGTGATAAGTCCCAAAACTCGTAACATCTTGCATACTAACAACTGTAAACTCATCATCTGAGATGAAGAACTCTAAATGTATCTTGTGGAAATGTTATTTATTTTCTACGCAACGTTCAAAAGTCGACGCGAGAGTATATCAAGTTGAGCAGAGTTGAGATCAACTTGAGAATTATGCAAGTCAAAGCGATTATGAAAATTGCTATTCACCCATCGCTCAAGCTCGCGGGCAACTCGTTCCCTTGGGCAGAGACATTAATAATGTATTGGAATACCCCATCGATTGTTTCCAAATTTCCCGTTGTTTTGAGTTGCTCAGCCGCACATATATATATATAAGGCTTGCGGAAATATGCAAAAATATACGAAAATTGTGAATAATCTATAACGAATAATATATATGACCTGATTTGTGTGGTCCTGGTTCGTAATGAATTTGACTACGAAATCTTCGACAGGGATGAAAATGAAAATCGTCTATTTATATTATTACTATATACTGATTTGAATAGTCAAAATAATGATCGTATCCTCAGGTGGTTCATAAAAATAGTTACTGATTTGTTTAATTTCCTTAAACATTTCTACTACTCTAAAATAAATAAATAAATAAAAAGGGAGCGCTGGGAAACGATGACTTATGTTTCATGTGATTAAAAAAGGATTGATTCTCAAGTGACTTACCTCCAAAGTCTAAAAATTGACGGATTAGCTCGATCGGTGGCTGAGCCCCGTATGTCTCGAGTGCTGGCATATTGAGATCATCGATGAAAAAAACTTGCTTCTTCAGGACAGGAGGTCCGTAAACCTCTTTGCGTTTCTTTTCGAGTTTTGAGTCGATCAGGTCCTGTGGATGGGAAAATAAGTAATGATGAAATAAACGTCCATAGCGCGTTATTTCGGCCCGAGTGCTTGTCCCGTTGAAATTATTTGTTATATATATATATATATATATATATATATATATCCGTAATAGCAAGTAATATATATATATATATAATACAGATTATCCGCATAAACTAAATGAATCTTCAAACTGTTCAAAAGGGCATCAAACGTACATATATTGTATTATATAAATATTAATGGAAACAAACACGAGCACACCTGTGTTTGATTGGCAGTAGTTCTAGCGGAGAATGTAATAAAATCACAGATATATTTTTTCGTCATATTTCTCGAGAGCTTGCCAGTAACCGTAAGGGTTTTTCCGCTCCCAGTCGGACCAACGCATAGAATGTTGGATTCGTTTTGAAGCAAATTACCGATAAGTTCGGAACTTCTTACGTTGTCCATGGTTGGTACTTCGATATCTAAAATTTTGGTTTTTTATGAAAATTTATTTGGGTAACGAAAAATGTAGAGATATGCATACGAATTATATGAATATAGGAGGAATGAATATAGTTGATATGTAAATTCGATAAGTAAACCTCGAAACACATGTCATATTTACATAATAGTCATCATATTATAAATTTATGATTTATATATTTATACGGATAATACCGAGAGCGATAGATACGCGGCCAGCGCACGGCTCTGGGGGGCACCGAAGTTAAGCAGCATATTAAAATGCGATCCGTATACTCGTATCGGTGACCAATTTCAGCCGTGCGCTGACTCTGGCTAATCGAATCGCTGAGCGGGAGGCAATCTTTTCAGAGTTTCATCATTTCCTGTAGGAACATCAAGCTCTGTCGAAATATCTGGCTTTATCAACATATATGATCTCCCCAGATTCCCTGTGCTCTCGTGGCAATGAGATACCGAATGCGAGCTGACTTTGTAATCAGCTTACTTACGTAGTTTAAGTAAATCCGGAATTCAAAAGGGACGGATTGTAAAAACCCGAAAGGGTATACGTTGGATTAAAACACAGACACTAATATGACGAATAATTTCAAGTTTTAAAGCCGCAGAGTGGCCCATTTCAATCGGCCCAGGCCTATATCTCCGAAAGCGAGATGCAAAAAAATGTTTTATACGAAATATTTAGGGTTCAGAAGGGTAAAGAACATGACAGTATCGGGTTTCTCGTGAGGACAACTGCCAAGGTCAGAATAAAGTTCAACTTGGTTTTTTTTATAGAATGGTATTTTTTTTTTATTGAATCTGAGAAAGCATGAAATTCTGCAATAAAAAGTACTAATATTTACATGGCTTAAACTTAATGGGTAATGGATACGAGCCGGTAAAAGTGGTAGGGGAATTTAAAAAAAAAAGTTTTTTTTCTTATCAAAAAATTTTTTCCCCAAATACCAGTTGGCCCATATCAGTTCGAAAAATCGAAAGTTTGAAAAAAATATGTTAGTATATTCGAATCATACGTGAATTATTTTGGTACCATTTTTACCTCAAGAAAAATCGTATTTCATTGCCTGAGTGATAAACGAAATTTAGAAAGGCCTTATGCCTCCTCACGAGACTTCTTTTGTTATTACGAAGTATATATATATATCGAACCTGCAAATTTCGTGTCCGGTGTTATCTTAACGCTAGCAATGTCCACGTGCCATTTATACCAACGTGGCTTGACAGGCTCGTTCTCCTCGATTACATCGGTAAATCCACCGTCATGCAATCTAAAAATATCGTATCTCGTACCTTATTGTTTCATCGATTCTTTAGAAAGCCAAAAATTAGAAAAAAGTAAAATCTCATCGGAGAAAAAAACCTGTAATCGTAGACCAATCCTTCGGTGGGAAATTGCATCGGATGATGAGCAACTTTTTGATTGTTTCTCAACCATTCATCAAATATACGACGTCCCGAGTAGTTGCAGCTTCCACCAAGACTCCAGACGATCGCAAAGGATGTCCAGGGTGCTAATAAATCAGCTGTTTTGACAACAAAGTCGTATCAAACATACAAAACTGAGATATCATAAAATACGATTTTATGACGAAACGAGAATAAAATAAAAAGAGTGCGTTTTTGAGTCCCCTGTCTTCATGTATCCTAGATCTATCTAAACTCAAGTTGATGCTATAATAGCCATTCTTTTATTCAAATTTGCTCTCTATTTCAGCTGTTCTCTGGCAGCTCTTTTTTACTTCCAATTTATATGAGAACATTTTACTTTAAAAACTTTTTATCAAATAAATGCAAGTACTCAGCTCACAGAGTGAATGATGCTCTGATCAACAATGCAAAGTACAATCAATTCCATGAAAAAGCAACTTTTGTCAAAATGCAATAAAGGAAATTAAATATTTCGTACTTGTTCGAGTTTCTTATTATGTATCCGTTCGAGACGTAACTCTCACTTTGCCCGTCTTGGAGAGATATATAACAATAGTCGCGGGAATATCTTGAAGCGTAGTAAATAATTTAATGAAATGTATAAAAAGAGACGCGGCAGCGTTTCGACGCCAAATCATATAGAATCCTTGTATTGGAACAAAAAAGAAGCTGTGTAACAATTACCTGGATAGATTGCGTCAAGTTGTAAAATAATTTTGCACAAAAATAAACACGTGCTCTATATGCATAAGGAAACTCAAAAAAAGTGAGTGCCCGATATATCTCGAAATGTTGTGGGCATTGTGACACTTTTAATCGTGCTGTGATTGGTCGGCGAGAGAAGAGTTTTGACAGTCGAATTTATCTTTAAAGGAGATAAATCCTCCTCTATGACGCACCTTAGAGCACATATTTGACTCTATAGTGTGTGTCCATGCATGGTCTGTATTTACATCTACATATTCCCTGTTAAAAACACTTTTTCCCAAAGATGGCTGAATGAAATTTAATGAAAATTTTAGACGGTATATGCGTGCATTCGACATTGATTATAACCAATTAAATCATTTTCTTCTTTCTTATACGGATGAATTAAAAATTTTACTCTCACCGTGAAATCATTGGCAGTAACACCGTGAATATCGTTGATATTAAAACCGAATAACTCTGGTGAATAGTCCACACCATCCGTATTTAAAATGGCGATTTTTTAAACTCTGTAACCGCTCAAATTGGCATCAGTTTAAATAAAATATACTTACGAATGATCCTTTGCAAAGCAAAGTTCGGCGGTGATTTTCCATCTTTGCCGGTCATTGGCCGTATACGAAAATCCATCAGATTAATGTAGGATTTGACCATCGACGCGTCAACGGTATCGACGATCTCACGCAATTTTTTTCTCAACAACTGGAGACCTTCGGGAACTAACTGATAGGTGAGACTGGCAATATTTTCCGTGTGCTCACTCATATTCTGCACAATGTGTAAGACGATGCTGTTTTAAAGAGGTGATATGAAAGAACAGAAGAGATGGAAAAATAAACAAATAAAGATTTCGGCAAATTTTCACAGAAAATTCTGAGGTTAGACACGAATTAGTGTAAAATTGCACGATTTTTGAATTTTCAACTCTACGTCGAATATCTTGTAACTTATAACCGAAAAATTACTGTTGCGTCGATGATGAAGTTTTACGAAAAATATTCATTTCCGTAAATTTTCCATACACAAGTGCCCATCAACCTGATTTTTCTTGTTCGCTTATTAGAATGCATCTTCTAAAGGTTGGGGCTTGCAGATTTTTTTTTTTTACTACTGACCCTTTGGAATTTTTTGAATATTATAACGGCAGCAGTAAATATCGCGTTACTTTGAACCGGTTTGAATTTTACCTCCGGTATTGTTTTCAGCCAACAATCGATCAGTGGATTGATTCCGAGACTCTCGGGCTCCAGGTACACCATACCGCATCTACCCCCGCGAAAGATAATATTTATTGCTTTCTTGAAAAATATTTTCTGACTATTAAAAAAAAAAAAAAAAAAATTATCATGGTACAGAATCGCGTTTATTTATTTCCTTCAATGCTTTTTTTTTCCCCGGGCCACTCGAATATTAATAAACATTGCTACGGGCAAAAATCCCTATGAATATGGAGTATGTATATGTATAGTTATAAAATTTAGAATATGAAAAAATGATAAATAATTAAAGAAATTGAGAGAAATAAAGTAAATTGTTGCATACCTCGAAACAGTCGCCGGAGATGCAACTCGTAGATCGGCAACTTCGAAAATCATCGTTTGAGTGGGCATGAGTTTCATTATTTCACCGGATGTGAGACATAGCTTTTTATTGTCGTCGAGAACTGTATTCATATTCTCGATCCAAACGGCGTCAACGGGACCGTCAAAAATGTACCAACGCTTGTCGCCATCCGTCGCTGATGTACCGGCTCGTATAAGAGTCGACAGAATACCGTCGGTCCTTCAAACATATAATCGAGAGAAAAATTGGCTTGGAGTTTTCATTATCCCGATTATGTATGAATTTACCCTACAACGGTGTACATACTTTTTTGCCCTTATGGTAAACACGGTAAATATCGGTAAATATCGCGCTCTAACTCTAGATTGCATTGTCTTTAATTTCCTTTCAAACCCAGCGAATTAAAAATGTCAGAATGTAATTTACACGTAGAAATTGTTCAAAGATGAATTTAATAATTAATCAAAAAATTACGAGCTGTAGAAGGAGAAGCATGCCCGTTTTCTTAAAGATTCTCTGGGTACGTGCGCGTACCAAAAAGCTCAGATTTTTTTTTTTTTTTTTCTCCAAGCTTTGGGAAAATATTCTGAAAATTTGATCTGTTTGAGCTGACAATGAGCAAATTGTTAGGGCATTCCATCTTAATGTTTCGCAAAACTGCCAGCTCGCTTTTTCTCACATAAATTACATACACGCAGTACAAATATCTTACAATTAGAATATGGATATGAATGAATAAGTGATGAATTAGAAAGTAAGAAAATTTCATCATTGAGAAATCTAAGTAATATTCCGCGTATTTTTATTTTCCACCCGAAGGTGGAAAAGTTGCAAATAAAAATTTGGACATTGCTTCCTTGTACTTTTGGCTGATTTAGCAAGCAAGCAATCTATCAGGAATAAAAATTTGGGAACAGTACTTGATTATAAATGTGGCTAATAGGGGAAAGATACGAGGAAGCAATGTGTCAATTTCAATTTGTAGCTTATAAAAAAAAATACTGTGCATCTATATAGCTTCTATCTCTGGAACTTGATTAATCCACGAGTCTGGCCAACGCCATCAATAATAATAGGATCGAATTTGGATTATTCATGCAACCGCGAATGGAGTATATCTATGTTGAGAGATGATGAAAATAATGAAAAAAAATATTACCAACCATTCGTGAGTATCCAGATCGTATTCTCCATACAGCTGTCCCATTGTTATGGACTTTGGATTGAGTACAAATGTATGTACTGGAGTAAACGGTTTGCCGTTTGGTTGAGCGTGTCCTTTCAGCTTCGTGCAAGCATCCTTTAAAATCTGATAGCACTGAAACAAACAAAAAACGTAAACGAGTAGGTAAGAGAACAGTAGACCTCGCTAATGGAAGAATTGTTCCTGCCAGCATTTAAAATTGGTTACAAAAAATCTAGTCCTTTAACTGTTTCGAAAAAACAGTTAAAGGACTACGGGAGAATACTCCCGGGAAGAACCTTTATAAGTTTGAAAATGGTTGACCGTATAAATTTTCAAATATCATAACAGGAAGGTAAATTTATGAATTTCGTCTCATCCTTATTTGTGCGTACTTGAATCTGCGTATTCACATAAAAAACAATCTGCCCACCACATTTACCAATGTGAAGCTATTTTTTTCTCTCGAATGCAATTGGGTTTATCGAGATTGGTCCAGCCGCTCGCTAGATATGCTCATTTTCATGCGAATTATTTCGCATATTTTTGAGTTTCTTCTCCGATGATGTCCCATGTACATGGGACAGATGAGAGTCTCTCTCTCTCACACACACACCTCTTGCAAATGGTTAAAATAAAACCGAATTTGAATATACCGTGCGCATAATTATTGGCCTCTGCGCATGATTATTGGATAACAGCGTGTCTCGAGAGAGGATAACGCTCGCTCTCATCCTCTTTTGCACTGGGGTCCTCGTACCATCTCGACATCGATCCTCTAAACAAGCTGGCACGAATACTAACACGATTGACAAAACGTGCTCTAAAAATTAAGCACTCCTGATCGATGGGTATCCATCGGGCTCTCCTGATGATGGAGAGCCATCAAAATAACGAGAGCCTCGCATCATATATAAGTTAAGTACTCAAAACGCCATTCGACGAAAAATCACCAGTTCACGTATTTGATCAAATACAAAAGACATTGCAATTTTTCGAACAAGGACATTCAATGATTGACATAATAGTTGGAATATGTGAATGAGTGAGTGTTAACTAAATATTTGGCAAAAGAACTTGATTGATAAATGGAACGATGCCATTATGTAATGTGTGAACGAGTTTTGAAAAATCGATCCCTGGCGAATATAAAATCGAGCTTGCATGTGTATATTAATATACTGCTGGATGGTAATGATCTGTATTTGATGGTCAAATATTCTTGACTTTCATCCGACATGACCCTATGCAAATCCGATTTTTGTGCTCTCTCGCCCTTTCTCTCTGTATCGATCGATCGATCGAAGAAACGTGAAGGGACGTTCGGTGGCATTTTTGCTACAAGTTTGATTCGAGGAAAGTATTCATGCTGCAACAGTTCAAGTATTTTCCAGTCATCCTACGATAATACATGACCATAACTTCTATAAATCTCTGGCAGAGGCCCGATATTTATCTTGTACTTTGTTCAACTTTCAAACAAAGCGTGACATCTCTGAAAAAAAAATTATGAAAAAGTTAAAAAAAATAATGGATGGGAAATGCAAAGTAATAAAAAATCGGTCTAATTTGTAAAAAGAAGAGAAATCCCACCCAAAAAGCTTTACAAAAGTAAAAAAAAAAGGGAGGCAAAATAATTGAAAAAAGGGTTCAACTTTTTAAAAATATTGAAATTGAAGTGGAATGATTTTTTTAGAGTGCCTTACAACATCCTCAAATACAATAAATAAATAAAAATGATGGTGAAGGCCCTGTTGACTTGGCGTGAAATTCCCCATATGGATACGAAAATTTCAGTGCCATCGCTAGTGTGATTTATCTCTGGAGGCGGAAACCACATTGCCAAGGCAACGATACGTTCAATCGCGCTCAGATGCATGTACCGGAATTACCGGGTTTTTTTTTCCCGTGTTCTATTTTATCGCTCATGCTGATAAGGAGGCTGCGAAAATGAAAAAAATTGTCATGCAAGATTACAATGGAAAAAATAAATGATTTTTTTTTAACCTGCAAATTGAAGGATTGCACATTGTTTCCTCGTCATTTCCCCCTATCTATAAAGCTTCCCGCCATGGGCAAGTACTTTTATCAATGTAGTCTTCCTCTGCAGAGGAAGTCAAAATTGATAATACCTTCAAACCATTCCTGTCCATCCTTTACATTTTGCAATCGATTGTTCAAGGTCGTTCTCTATGAAATGTTTTATAGTCAGCTAGCTCACAAATTGGTCGCACTAGCGCGCGAACATATATATATATATATATATATATAGCAGATTTTTGTTAAAGAAAATTTTGAGAATTGACGAAAAGTATTTGTGAAATTCGTAGTTTGGAAAAATTGGAGTGAAATCACGATTGAAAGATATACAACTGACGCGGTGGTTATGAATCGTATCTACTGCACAGATATGTTTGGCCGGGGCTGAAAAAATAGCCTGCTACCATCGGGCCAGTAATGGTGGCTAAAAATTAAATTATAACAATGCTAACTCGACGCTTTTCAGATAATAATCTACGCGTCTATTCACATAAAATTGCCACCGTCTCGCGATGAATTCACGAGCATTTGATTTACTAGAGTAACCGCAACTTGGAACTTGATAATTGAAAAGAGATACGTATATGTCGTCTCTGATTTCACGTGTCAGTAGAGGTGATGGGGAAAATCGTTAATAAAATAACGATTACTATATTATAGTGATTTGTTTAAAAATTCGCAACGTTGCTGATGTTCTATAGCCACTTGACTGATATGCGAGGAATTGAGATAACCTTTGAAAAAAAAAAAAAGAAAGGAAATCGACATCCTTGTCGACTGTATCGATCTTCGTCGTAATGGTTGCGCTCGATAACGCGTAAAAATATCAATAAAAGTATCATTTCCATAATCACCTTTCCATAATCACCAGGGGAGAGTCAGAACTCTCCCCTTTTTATTATGATGAATAGCTGCACACGTTTACGGTTGGTTTGCGGGGCAGTATTGGCGTAAGCTTCGTTTTAGCCTGTAGTTCGGAGATAACATGCCAATGACGACGGCACAGGCAGTGATTCTCAAACCGAAGCGTAGAAATTTCAATGTAAACGAATGTCTACTTTACACCGTCGATACTAGCGAAAAATGAATAGTAGTCTGTATCCTAGGTCTCTTTTTTTACGCATCTCGATATACACGATCATACGATAACAGTATCGGAGTGGCGATTATTCAATCACCATTTTGCTTTTGGCACAAAAGGCCCCAGCGCTGGTAGTATGCAGTCTACCACGTGCCGGAACCGCTCGATCCATCCGGCAACGTTGCGATTCACGGTGTTACTGACGTAATTTGGCGTCAGTCTCGGAATCCAAGTCGATGAGTACACATCAAGCCTTATTTCACCTAATTTATCTAACTAGTACCTAATTTTAATGGACCTATCAAATCGATTAAAATTAGGATAATGAAAGCTTATGGTAACTCTTTGGGTTAAAATACAACGGATATCTCGTTTATGATTTACACATAATGCCAGTTATGGTCGCCAGTTGGAACATTTCGTAGGATTTATTGCAGACGGCACGCCCGCCATCGGAAAGTGTGGAACGTCACGCATATTACGCCGTTTTCCCCCGTCTAGAATTTTTCGTGGTTGAAAAATTGTCACCAAGCGAGATTCGTCGATTTCCATTTAATGATATTTACTGGATTTTTATAACTCTCATTTATAACATCCATTTTGCTCATTTCCATAATTGCTGTTAATTGCTTTATTTGATATTATTTACATTTGATATTGCTGTTATTATTAGAAATAAAGAGTTGACATAGGAACATTTTCTCACTGGCACCGACCATATTGATCGATTGACAAGAAAGGAGGAGCTCCAAGATTTTTTATGCACCAGACACAACTTGCTTATACACAGAAATATATCTATGTAGAAAAATTTCTTCCCCTCATATTTGATTGATCGGAAAATTTTGTTCGTTTCGATAATGTATTTAGTGTTCTCGTAACGGCCAAAACTTTTCGATCAAACCAATAATTTGCAATTCTTATGACAAAAAATATGCATCTTGCTCAATACTTTTGCAATGGTAAAAAAATTACAGGACTTTAGATACTGAATAATTCAGTTATACTTACTGAAGATTCTTCGATCTTCGAAATTCGTTTCACCCTCGCAACCTGACTTACAATATCTAGGGCATTCGGCATTGATCGTTGTAAAAAATCTCTTTTGTACGATGAATAGTTTCCTAGTTAAACAATAGCCGAATGTCATTTTCTGTATTTTTATCCGGTCAAAATATACTATTGAAAAAATGTAAAAAAAATTGTGCATTATCTTGACAAATATGCCTACTTTTAAAAAATTTCACTTCGTTTTAAGGTTATTATTCTAGCTCAGTTGTTGTTTCCTGGTTACGATAATAAAATACTTATACCATCGACAAGATCGCCTTTAGCGAAATTTCCAACGTGAATAAGCGCCTTAAACTTAAACTCAAGTCTTATCTAATATACGCGTTAAGTTCCATAATCTTTCGATGAAATATATACAAAACGGTAAGTCGAAAAAAATTTCTCGCACTGGGAGCTTTGATTGTCGGGAATTGGAGCGTCAGGAACACCCTACGCGTCTTTTCTCGGATTAAGGATGGATTGACTGAGGCTTCGATGAGCATGCGATGGTCGTTGGCTACGAGGCGGCTACAGGGCGCATGCGGAGGAAACTTTTATGCCGGGAGACAAGACGAGATTCGACTATCCAGCTGCCAGTTTATACCGCGCTCTCTGATCGTTCAACGTGTACGTTTGCTCGTAGCGTTTCACGTTCGGCAAACTTTTAAATTTCCCAAAGTAAAGGGGAAATATTTTTTAAAAAATTTAAACTCCACAATATGATGAATGTTGTTATTATTATTACGAATGTTCATAACTTTCAGTGACAATTGATGTGGTCGAAAAAAAATCCTTTTACTTCGAACGACATTACAATTTGTTCTATTTGATTTATTATTTGATATTATTTTGAGTAATTCTCAAGAATATATAAATAACCCATCATCTCATTTGACCCGAATATGGGAAATGAAAAGTTGACAGAAAAATTTAACTGCCGATGAAACATTCGACGATCTCGAGGGATATTTTCGTATGAAGATTCTCAAAAAGTGCAATTAAGTGATGTGACATTGGATCCTCTCGTATTGGTGATAAAAACGGTATAACGTACGGTTTGTTTTCGATGTAGTAGACTTGAAAATATATAAACAAATATATATATATATATATGTATACGGTTATTGAAGTTGTTCATGATGAATTGTGCACGGAATTGAAAGGCTAAATCCGTAAAGACTCAACGATCTCTACGGTGGATGCGATTTAAAGTGAACAAATAAGGAGAATTTTTTACGACGACGTGTTTTGTCTGTAAACGGTTAATAAACTTTTTACCTGGACAGTGTTGTGTTGAGATATTTTTTCGCACACGATTGAACCAACAGGTATGCAGCAAGCTGGCGGCATGTATGCTTGCATATAATTTCATTTTTATTCTTAAGACTCTTTGTTAATAACTCTCGTTTTAATTGTTAATATGTTTCAAGTTTTTCGCAATTTTGACTGATTTGTTATCCGATTAAATGAGCCCCGGGACAATAATGTCGTCAGTGGAATGCATCGATTTTTTCGCAGTCAGATACGTGTGAAGTGGCAATGACCAAATCAACTGTGGGGTTGAAAGTGAACGACACGCACAGAGTGTTTCCCGACGAAATAACGATCGTGGCGTGACTTATAACTAAAAGTAGAAATTGCTATAAATGACGAACATCCGTATGTGAAGAAATACACGAAAATTCGTTTTAGAAATCCTCGATTATGATCATGTGAAAGTAAAGTATGATAATACCCGAAGAATATATAATTAAGTGAAATTGAGTAAAATAATAATAATTGTTATTTTATTTTTACATTCGCTATTTACGAGCCTAGCTCAAACCGTACACGACTCAACGTACACTCTGCTTCTTGCATTAATAACTGGTGGCGTCACCGTTCATTTTCGCCCAGAAGAAGAAGAAGAAGAAGAAGACGACGAAGAAGAAGAAGAAAGAGGAGCAGCCCGACGGGCGAACGCGATGATATTTAAATCTCCAAAGCACACAAGAATACCAGCCAGACAGCACGTATTTCCGTGCTATCCGATGAAATTCGACCAAACGAAATTTTTCGAAATGTGAATCGACAATATCGATAAATTTATATATAATCAGAGAGAGGAAAAAACTTATCTTTCGTGAGACGATCGCAGCGAGAGCTTGAACGATCGATACAAGAGAAAAGACTGAGAGGCAATTGTAAAACCACCAACGATGTATGAGAAATTAGGAACGAGAAGTAACAACCGTTGGATGACGTTAGAATGGCGTTACTGTGTCGGTTATGATCGTTCAACATCAATAGGTATTTTTCTGACGAGAACGAAACGGTCAACAGCGACTTCGGGAATCGGGTACATTTTGTCAAATTTAACAACGAATCATAGCAACAATGAAATGTACGAATTTATGGAGAACGATGAGGAACCATCAGCTTGTAGTCCAGTATTTTTTTTACTCGATTTCTTTCACGCATATTACATTCCATTTATCATACTGTTGGGCTTCGTTGGCAATCTTTTGTCATGCATAGTATTTTTAAATACCCACTTGAAGATGCGAAGCTCGAGTTATTACCTCGCCGCATTGGCAACCGCTGATTTTGGTTTTTTGGTAGCACTACTGTGCGTGTGGCTGAACAACGCAATAGGCTGGCAAATATTCAACAAGGACGGTTGGTGCGAGATACTTGTTTACATCAGCGCGGTTTGTAGCTCACTGAGCGTTTGGCTCATTGTTGCCTTTACCGTCGAGAGATTCATAGCCGTTCAATATCCCCTTCACCGACCTCACATGTGCACCATAGCACGTGCTAAGACTATTATTTTGGCCCTCGTCGTTCTGGCATTTACGAGCCACTCTTACGCTTTCGTTACTGCCGGTGTCGTCGAGAAGGATGGACAAGAAATTTGCGACCTCAAAACCGAGTACTGGGAGACTATGAGGATAATCAGCATAGTCGATAGTATAGCGAGTCTCATAGCTCCACTGATACTCATCGTTGTTATGAATACGATGATAACGAGGAATTTACTGAAATTCAGTAGAAAATTCAAGCATGGACCGGAGGTATCGAATCATTGCCCGAGTCGCGACAGATCCGACATTAATCTCAATCAAATACCGGTAAGCATACGCGTTGTAAATTATTCACGTACGCACGTACCTTTATGCATCATACGCAGCGTACAAATATATCATCGTATTTATATCGCTCATTTATCGTGTCCATTCCTGGAACGAATCCAATTCTCATATATGTACCGTATTAATTTAACCAAATTGAATATCGGCCCATAAATAGAGATGGTTGCGGATTATTCGTCTAATTGAATTTTTATTTTCTAATACTAAATGAAGAATTTCGTATTACGAGAATTGGTAAATGATAAAAATTATGTACGAATGGAACATTAATGAAGTGTTATCGCGAAACATTTCAAGTATTAAATCTATTAGTGAATAAATCATCAATGATTTTATTCGTATAATCATTTAAAGGGAAGGTACACTTTGCAGCTATATGGGACGTAATGGTTCTATGGAGATGGTTCTTTGCAGCTATATGGGACGTAATGGTTCTATCTCCATAGAACCATTACGTCCCATATAGCTGCAAAGTGTATATATGGTTCATAATTTTTTATTCCAATTCATTTGGCATTGTGAAAGAAACCTCCTGCAACGCCAAAAAATAAATATTTTTTACGACCGTTTTCGAAATTCGATCTTCCGTGCAAAAATGAAGAAACACTTCAGCAACGAACTAATTCAAGTAAATCTGACCATCTATAGCTGAACTGAAAAGGTATCCCTTAAAATTAAAATTTCCACTCAATTTTACACTTACAAGTTTGAAAATGACTAATCAGCATTAATCCCTTTAAAAACTCGTCGATCGGGCTGAAATTTTTTATATTCATAGATTATGACTCGAGAATTATACGTATTAACTTTCATTTATAGAAAATAACAGAGATGAAGATTTTCTTCGCGCAAAAATCTTTAAAAATGTCTCAATAATCTTTTCCTTCTATTTATGTGTAAACGCCTAATAATTTATGCAACTCTCGAGGAACTGAGAAAAATTTCAAGCAAAATTGAACTTGGAAAAAAAAAAATTATTAATGCTACGATTTATGTAAATTTTACAGCAAAGATGGTGGAAATATCCAGTTAATACTCTTTAAAATAATTGAGTTCTGTTCCTCATGATGCAATGCTCTCCTCTATGAGGAAGCGTTTAAGAGAGGAAGTAACTCATAAAGGGAGATTCCCAAATGCGCCAAATTTATTCGGAAACAACGTGCAAATTTCGCTTTGTGGATTGTCCATTTTTAATCAATCAAATTTTCGAACCAATGTAATTTTTTAATTTTTAAATAAACTACACTGCCGTGATAATGTCGTTATGATAGAGTAATGCATAGAAATATAAATAGTTTCCGAATACGTGCCCCAGTTTTTATCATGTGCGTTATAAAATTTCAATGATCGTACAAAATCGTATTGGGAATGAAGTTGACTTCAACCATTCTATGATGACTACGACTAGAGTGATTCCAGTTGTGGATTGGGGTAATCCATGCAGTAAATTAACACTTTCACGCCAAGTATATGTAAATATTTACGTTTATTTCGCGCCGGTTTCTATTTACGAGGTCTGTTTCCCAACAGATAACTTTAGAGATTTCTGCTAATGACAAGCATTGTCTACCAGCCTTGCACATTTTATAGATCAATTACTGAGACATCCAGCTATAAAGCAAAAAATTGTTTAAATTTCAAAAGATCTCTTGCACAATGCATATTATTGTACAGAACTGGAGGCTGCTCGAGGGTTTAGTTTGAAATCTACAATTTGTATTACCGGATTTTCCATCCTTGATCTAGAAAAAAAAAACATTTCGTACCAAAATATCGAAAAAACTTTTTTCCCGTTTCGTCGATTACATCTGAATCCTATATTTTAGTACCTTGTTCAATATAAAAAGAGTATCAACGAGGGTTTTTTTTTCAAATTTATGCCGTTTTTGCTTCCATCTAAATATATCAGGAAATAATCTATAAAATACTTCGCAGCTTGCAGAGGTTTCATGTGAAACCACTTTGAGGAAAATTTGTAAGGTTAGCAGAAAAAATTTCAGACCTTTTGGCTGTACGGATCCTTATGATCGTGGACATAAACTCCACAAGGCACTCTAATTTTGCCTTACGGCGTATATTCGTTACTTGATTTACCCTAATGTAACTGATGGGATAAAATTTCTGCTAAAACTCCCCATTTTATGTGCTCACGTTGTCGACCCCTAAAGGAAATAGCATAACTTATCAGCCTAGTTGAGTTGGGTTGAGCATAATTCATCGCGTAGGTAATTATAACGTATCGACGTATTATACAATAAGATACGTTAATTCTATTAAGAATATGTAAAAGATTTCAGCGTTCTTTTTCCGGTAGAAATATTTATTATTATTATTATTTATTAAGATAAAACCTCCCTTCAAATATTGGCCTTCGCTTCCTATTGGACTCCGCCATCTATTAGGCAATGGCCGCAATACGTACCGAAAAAATCCCTCAGGTTTGGAGACGATAAAGTGCATGCATATTCACATGTCCTGTATTAGGGGTCAGAGGTGATAAACCGATAAAAAAAAATTGTCAAATATTCCTACGCCTAGGTTGATAATTATAAATACAAATAGGAGAAGACAAGGCCATTTGTGCCAATTTCAGGGTAAACGATTGCCCTCTTTATATCGATAGTAGTGAAAAATTATTAATAATCTGACAAAGTACGAAGCCAAAGTGATTTGTTTAAAAAACAAATCACCGCGATACATCAATGTGGCATTCTCTTGACGTAAACTCAATATTTCTAATTCACATGTCCGATAATCTTCCTCGATATTCAATGCATGTGTACGTAACGTTCCACGTGGCACCCTCAGGTGCCACGGATAAGAAACGTTATGAGAGAGAAACTGAACTTTTAACTTCAATTGCTAACTCGTGAATTTTCTTGTAAGGGGCCGTGTAAAAGTCAGTGACTTTTATTAAATAATATCTCGTTCAGATTTTCGCTGAAGGGCTTTGACATTTTTAAAACTCAAAATATTGATCCTCAACTGCGACATAAAAAAAATTTAGAGCTTCATTTGATACGAAGCTTCGTATTTCACGATCCTTGAACATAATGTACTGGAGACAGCTAATATTATTCTGGTTTCAATAAGTATCATCTTATTCTTCAAAGAGTGTTATTTGCATTTTCATTTTTATTCTCAAATCCAGGTATTGTTGTGTCGGCTATTTTATGCTTCAAGTGAGCGTATATCTTATGCTTGGGCATAACATATTTTGTTGCTGAAAAAAAAAATATTTTACGTACAGCCTAAGAGTGAATAAACATTGTACTATATATAGGGTATTAACGGGATATACTTGACTGGAATAAAAAAAAAACTCAAATAAGCTTGGCTGGAATCGGAATTGCCTACATATCGTTCAGAAAGCCTACTGAAGCTCCTCATCTTCATCTAATATATATATTCCATTTCCATACATATATCCAATGCTAAATTTTACCGTTTTTTTCATCTGCCCTGATACGATACCTTTCTTCATCCATAATTTAATATTTACATGTACCCACGCGTCAACATGTCTGTTCACATGTATTCGTGTGTGTGTATGTTTATGTAAACCAAAATAGGCCAAAAACAATATCGTCATTTAAAAAATAAGGCCCATCGGCCCATCGGCCCATTCCAGAATGGACCGATGGGCCGGCTGGGGTACGGCTTAAAAATCTTGATATCTAATGCAGGATTTTTGTGATTGCTTTCTGATTTTTTGCCTAACCTTTATTATTGCAACTCTTATAGTTGCAATAATGATATTAAAAAATTGGGGATGCAATCTCAGGTCGTGAGGGTCATGGATCTGTCGATTTTCCTGGAATGCCCCATAGATATGCAAACGATTCCTGATCTGCTTATCTCGTGTTCCAAATCATTGATTTACTGCTCTGAATATATTTTTGGACTGTTTGTAACCGCTGCATCTTACGTAAGCTCGGTCCATTCATCTAGATATACGTTGGCGTCGTAAGCGTTCCGACGGGAGGATTAGACACGTTCGTGTTAGTCGGTTCAACAGCCCTCAACTTTATACATATATATATATATATATATATATATATATATTAACATTGTAGTATGAAATGCACATGGGCGATTCCACGCCAAGTCCAGTCCAGGACAAGTGCTGTGTCCTTTGAACCACCCCGAATTTGTCATTTGTCCATTGAATATTCCAGTGCAACAGTGCATCGTAATGGAAAATTATGAAGAATAAAAGTTGTTTTATTTTTCATAAGCTACAACGAAAAAAATATAGTCGACCGACATCGGAAGAAACATAAATAAATTATAACTTAAAAACGGTCCGCCAAGCTAGGCTGAAAATTTACACAAAATTCATATTTTGCCTGCAAAATATTCAAAAAATGTAATGGTCCAAAAATTGTATGGCCCTTGGCACAATATACTATATACGATTGAAGTGCCAAGCTCTATTCCGGAAATAACTGTAATCAGTATCGTTATGTCCGACTACGCGCAAGTAAAAAGTTATTGTTGAGATTTCAAGAACATCGAAAGAGCCCACCTTGAATTTTCAGAGCGCTATGGAAATCGCGGATGATTGTCAACTCACGGCTAAACAACAAAATGAAAAAAGTAAGATATCCCTGATAACAGTCAGGGATAACATCAACAAAGTATTGAAAAATTAAATCTCGATTGAACAGCAGCATTAAAAATAAATTTACACCCTGACTAAATAGCAAAATAAAGATTTTAAAAAAATAAAACAATTTGAGAAACGCAAACGACCTCTACCGCAGTCAGTGTGGCTCAAATACACATTTCAAGGTTTCTAAAGAATATCAAAGAATGCAATGTACCTCAAATGCAGGGGAGACTGTTTCATTTTGTTAAATTCATTTAAACCGTTTCACATCATGAACAATGTTTTAGTAATAGGCCATTTTTTACCAATTTTGATGTTGATTACCATTTTAATTTTTCATCTCATATTATGCGAGAGTTTCGGGCCTCTTCTTCGCAGTTTTGTCGTCCCTAAAAAATATCGGCAACAAAAATCTTCCCTATGGAATACACCCCATATATAACTGTCGTTGAGTAATTTCTATTAATCAGGATGATGAATAAGATAAATTTCTTCGATGCCCTTCGAACCTAGTATGGTGCTATATGCGTATTGCGTTTCATTATGGAGAGGAGGGATATAAACTTCGTCTTACCCCACTATTCGATATGATTGATGCACCTGGGGTGTGTTGCCCCTTTAGCCCACGTGGAATCTGCCACATATGTATTGTATGTATGTATTACATGTATGTATTGCATGTATGTATTGCATGTATTTATTGCATGTATGTATTACATGTATGTATTGCATGGATGTATTGCATGTATGTATTGCATGGATGTATTGCATGGATGTATTGCATGTATGTATTGCATGTATGTATTGCATGTATGTATTGCATGTATGTATTGCATGTATGTATTGCATGCGCATGTATTGCATGTATGTATTGCATGTATGTATTACATGTATGTATTGCACGTTTGTATTGCATGTATGTATTACACGTTTGTATTGCATGTATCTATTGCATGTACCTATTGCATGTATCTATTGCATGTATCTATTGCATGTATCTATTGCATGTATCTATTGCATGTATCTATTGCATGTATCTATTGCATGTATCTATTGCATGTATCTATTGCATGTATCTATTGCATGTATCTACTGCATACATGTACGGCATGCATGTACGGCATGCATGTATTGCATGCATGTACGGCATGCATGTGTGGCATGCATGTGTGACATGCATGTGTGGCATGCATGCGTGGCATGCATGCGTGGCATGCATGTGTGGCATGCATGTGTGGCATGCATGTATTGCATGCATGCGTGGCATGCATGTGTGGCATGCATGTATTGCATGCATGTATTGCATGCATGTATTGCATGCATGTATTGCATGCATGTATTGCATGCATGTATTGCATGCATGTATTGCTTGCATGTATTGCATGCATGTATTGCTTGCATGTATTGCTTGCATGTATTGCATGGATGTATTGCATGTATGTATTGCATGCATGTATTGCATGTATGTATTGCATGTACGTATTGCATGTATGTATTGCCTGTATGTATTGCCTGTATGTATTGCCTGTATGTATTGCATGTATGTATTGCCTGTATGTATTGCCTGTATGTATTGCCTGTATGTATTGCATGTATGTATTGCCTGTATGTATTGCCTGTATGTATTGCATGTATGTATTGCATGCATGTATTGTATGTATTGCATGTATGTATTGCATGTATTGCATGCATGTATTGCATGTATGTATTGCATGTATGTATTGCATGTATGCATTGCATGTATGTATTGCATGTATGTATTGCATGCATGTATTGCATGCATGTATTGCATGCATGCATTGCATGTATGCATTGCATGCATGTATTGCATGCGTGTATTGCATGCGTGTATTCCACGCATGTATTGCACGCATGTATTGCATGCATGTACTGCATGCATGTACTGCATGCATGTACTGCATGCATGTACTGCATGCATGTACCGCAAGCATGTACTGCATGCATGTACTGCACGCATGTATTGCCTGTATGTATTGTATGTACGGAACCTCTCTACCACAACCTGCAGCCTGAGCGGCCGTGCATTTCCGCAACCGTTCGCCCCCGCGAGTGCATTCAGTTCAGAAACAAAAATTAACTGGCGCCCGCCGGCATATGCGGATGCGCAAGCGTGGGTGGATGGCCGAAGGTGACATTAGATGTGTACCTGAGATCCCTTTAGAGAAAGATCGCGCTCTCGGTGAGCGTAGTTTAGAAAATACATCACAGTATATGTATATGCATATAGAGGGAGATGGCGTCACATATGCCTAGTTTACGTATTACGTTGAAATATATTTGAACGTAAAGCGTAAACTGTTGCCTCCCTCGGCCCGTTGAGAGTAATGAAAAAAATGAACAAAAGTCCGATAAAATACTTTGAGTTTAAAAATAAGCACCCCTTATAATACCAGAGTAGGGAAAATTTAATCGCAATGTGCCACTGATAGTTGGACAGAATGTACGACGAATTGGAACCGTTCACGTAATTTAATAACCTTGCGATCTAAGGTAGAGATATAAACGAGGTAATATTGCCATTGCGATCAGACAAGATATATGATAATGGGTACAATGGTCGTTAAATCAACCTTGAAATAATAAAAGTTTAGACATAATGGCCATCAAAATATTTTTATCTGGAGGAAAATATGTTGTAATGTTTAGTACGTATAGCCCCCCATTGTTATCAGCTAATTGTAATGAAATTCTTTCCTGAGTTGTCGCTCGTATATTATACAGATAATAATATTCTGGTGGGTGGTAATTTTAATATAAGTTTCCTACATTGGGGTTGGACCTCCCCAAACACAGTTCGTCGATAACGGTAGGCAAGGCTTATTTCCATAATTTTGATATTTCAATTCTAAACGACGCTTCTCTCTGACTCATTTTGCCCGAGGCCAGAATGTTCAGGGGTCAATACTTCTTTCGCCAACTCAAGCTTCGTGCTAGCTTGAACTTGGAGTATATCCTAAGGTTGTCTTGGCAGTGATGACGTGCTAATTGAAATTATAATTAGACCCTTTAGTGGAGCAGTGGACAGTGGTCTGGGCGAGGTTCTCAGATTGCACGAAAGAGGTGAATTTATCCTCCGAGGTAAATCCCGATAAGATGTTGGAAGCATACTTGCACCTCTACATATCATACAGTAGGGTCTCTATTTACGTCCCATTCAGGAGAACAGAACGCAAATTATTCTCGAACGAGAAATTGACTTCTGTAGCTTGTAACTTGCATGATAATGAAGAAAAGTCCAAGGAAGGAAGAACGAAAGCATCTCTTATAAGTTTTGTTAGTAGCAGAAAGCCGGATATGCCAATTAAACAAATACATGGGCTGGTTTGCCAACATCGCCTCATGTAGGTAGTTAATTAGTGATTCGATAACGTCAATTAAAGTTTTCGAGAAACCAATTTTTCAACAATTTCCTTGGAGTGTTTGGAGGAGTTTCGAGGATTGAATCAATACTCACTTCAATTGTTCGATTTTTCACTGTAATATATTTCGCTCTCCGCTCTGACAGTAAGGTCTTTCACGATTCTACGCCATGTTCCAATCAATTCGGTCGACGCGCTTTCGCGAAAGGGCCGATAGTCCCCTACGAAAAAAAGGCCCAAAAAAGCAATATAGCCCGAGGAAGCAATTATCGATTCTTGGAACTTCTAGAGATTTTTTTCTGGAGTTGTCCGACTGGAACAATTCATCGTGGTATTATTTCGGTTTTATTTCTATCGCAACTAGGTGCTAAAAATTATTACATCGAGCGATTCTTTTTTCCGATTTGTAATTTTGAGGTTGTCAGTAACTAATGGAGAATAGAGGTAATTATTAATAAATATCATTTGATTCTTGTTGATCTTTCCTTGGACATATGATTTTTATACTTTGGTCGAACAACAAATCTCATGTTACTACAGTTTAACAATATAATTGAAGCTGGCCAAGCGTCACAGTGTTATACGCCGTATGCGTGACGTTTGTACCTATACTGGTCCGTATACGCAATATTGGTATACTTGCACGATATAATAGTATCCGTTGAGATGGGTGTGCGAAAATGTCTATCACTACGAATCGTTTCCAGCTGCATACGAAGAAAGAAAATCCGATATCACTCCCTATCTCCCCCTATAGCATCGCTGTTGTCCCAATTGAAAGATCTAAAAAACATCAAATGGAATCCCCCCCCCACAAACCCCCAAGATATTATAATTTCAATCAAATATCCTTCAGAATGAATTTATGGAAATGGGAAAAAGCGAGATGAGTCGAGTATAAGATTTTTGTGCGCTCGTCCGTTGGCTTGGTAATCGAGGTCAGTATAAAGTCAGCTGGTAAATGTATCAATTCGTTCCCACGACTTTTGATAGAGTCTCTCAAGTAACTATTTACCAAGGTGCTTTCATTAAATTTATTAAATATTGAACAGGTCGAGAGATGGTCAAAAAAAAAGTAAATCTAATTATTCTCCTCTTAAAGAATATGCGCGCTCGAATCGGGTCAACGATAGACACAATGAAATATTGTTCCGCCTAATTTTGAAGGTCAAACGGGTGATAGTCAGACCAGATAGATGATCGGCAATATTGTGAGTGAAAAGAAGACGCATTGAGTCTACTGTTGATGCACAAAGTGTGTATTAATTTCCATAACGTGTATTTATCCTTCAAGTCGGCTGTTCGACACCGTGCGCACGGATTCAACAAAATGAGTGTTCAACGAGTATTTTACACATGCTGTTGCAAGCCAGTGAACAATAAGACATTACAGAGTGTCTTGAGAGCAATGTCAGGGCGCCTGACACACGCTTGTATCTTAATGTGTGAGTAAATCTGGCTGCGAGTGTATCTGTGCGAGAGTGGGCCAAGGGTTCGTGTGAGGATGTGATGGATGGTCCTTGTGTGAGTCACCAACTAAAAACCTCCATGTTCCGCCTTTCAAAAAAATTCTCCTCTTTTTCTCGTTAATTAGCAACAACGCAAGCGATGAGTTCGTCTCTTTGTTTGCCTTACAATCAATGAAACATTTACATTGATTTTCGTCAATAATCGTGCAAAAGAAAACTTTTCTGTGAATTCGGTATTCCAAAAATGTGATTTTTCAGAGGAGGATTTTTCAGCGCTTCACGCTTACATGATGAATTTTTTGGCTTATATTAAATCATAATTTCTCGTAAAATAAAAATTCATGATGACCGCTTCTTGTCCTTTGATTAGGTCACGAGTCATATAATTGGTCACAAGTTTCTTGTAACGTATCGTGTATATGATTCAAAATGGCGCACAAATTGGCCAATAAATCTGGCTTAATTATTTTTATATAAATATCTCGCATTTGGACTTTCGATATGTCATGTCTTTTGGAAAAAAGGATAAATATTTTTCGCTTTGAGACATGGGATTTTATATGGTATATGAATCCGTCGTGCAGTATGATGATAATTTCAACAGTGAACTCGTATAGGATAAGGATGGATGGAAAGTTAAGAGAGGAGCGTGGAGAACAAAGTCGAGAATAGATCTCGGGGTGACACAGCCAGCTTCGGCTGAAACTTCGTATTCCGTTGATTCACCTTCGTAGTATTCTCTGTAGACGTATATCTGTACACATCTGGACACACACACAAAGAGCTGATTTGATGTGACAATTAACCCCTAGGTGTATCGATTATTTAAATCCGCACTCCTCGAATTTGTGAATTCACGGAGGACCGAGGTTAGTGGCGCTCGCTTCTGAATCAAAGCATCGGCCGGTCAACGATTTAAATCCCATCGACCGGCCAAGATTTGAATTTCCGCTGCTCTCTATTGAACCAGCCACGAAATAATGTTATTCGACCGGCTCTGCACGGATTACCACCTCACGTAGTGTTCAAACAAGAGAGCGAAATACATCAGGAGTTCGGTCAACCATCTGTGTTGTTGTACACAACAAAACTGTGGTCAAGCGGGAATATTGAGGTTGACTCAGCCACTCATATTCGTGTTGGCTTCACGAAATTTGTTTTCAGTACGTATCCGGCTGTAGTTATTAATTTTCAATGTTTTGATCCAATGCAAGAAACTTGGTATATATACTTCGGCTTTACAGCTAATATTATTGGACAAAAATCACAGTGACAAATATTTTATAAATATCCTCGCTTAAAATGAAAATATTCGACATGACAAAGGTCAGGTGACACGTACAGTACATGTGAAGCAAATATTACATAAAGGCTGACTCCAGTGGGCAGTAATTATCAAAATATGATCTATCGATTGTTCATTGATTATGTTATTTGATTAATTATTGGGATATAACAGTGAATGAAGAAAATAACAAAGATCGAGGTGGGTTGGTATTTCATGAAAATCATACACGAAGCTCACTTTTTAGTTGATAATGAAAATGTAACTTTATTGATTACATTAGGATGCTCGCAACGCTGTGCACCCGAGGAGAGTCCGTGGCTGACTGGCCCAGAGAGTTGCGAGGCCCTGGTGAAACCGTCAAAGAGGAATACCGATCGATATTTAACGTTTCGGGATTGTACAATAAAGGAGCAGTAACAACAATCGGTCAATTCATATTTTGACAGTCAGCAGTGCACAAACGAACGGTTTTATGACAGAGCCCAAACAGTTGGAATCTCACAAGTTGTAGAAGATAATAATCCAAATTTGTAGCAAACAAAAACTCTGAGCTTATTAAATTATTCGATATGCAAATTTTTTAGATGTTTCCATGGCGTGCTGATGGATTAGCCTGAGTTCGTAACCAAGCTTCTTCGTAACATACAAATATATGATTACGAGTGCGTGCCTATTACCGTTAAATCGCTCCAGCCAAATTCAAAACAAAACGGGGTCACCCCAATGTCAGCTCCGAAGCCTTGAAAATACACCGTGCATTGACGAACAGTTTTTTTTTATAGCCATTGTGAAAGTGCGATGGCGTGAGGCTCACAAAGGGTGCGGCGTAACACGCTTGGTACATATTTTATTTTTATATACGTCGGAATAACCTACGAATGAGCCCCTGGTGACGAGTTAATCCAAGGTACTCATACCATGAGTCACTTCCTATTTAATTTTTGAACAATTGAAAGATATTGCACATTTTGCTTATTGTTAGGATTAAATTCAACAACAAATCGAAATTTGATCGACTTTCTTATTACACTTTAAGAAGTATTCTTTCTGCAGGATCATTTCTTAGTTCACCAGCTTGCTGTCGCATAATTTCTTTCGATTCAATGTATTCCAGTTCGTATATACAAAATTTTGTCATGTAATTATTATAATGACAGATATGTCATGGGTCCAATGTTCTTTTCCACTTTCCGCTAGAACGATATTTGCTTCTCGAACAGTTTTCGATTGAATCGATATGTCGTTTGCAGCGCGCAGTGGTCCGAAATGACTCTCGCATTCAGCGGCTCGGTGAACATGATCAGGTGCCTCTATGTAGCGTAAAAATCAAGCAATCATTCACACGGTTCCCTTGCAATGACTAAAACGAATCGCTGCTCGAATTTCGTCTGCCCACAAAACAGTGATTTCGCCCTCGTTGTTACGGGCGAAATTTACCAACTGTGACATGCACGTCGACTTTGATGGTCGACAAAAATTTATAAAAAATGTTGGAATGTGCGTGTGTGCATGCGTATCGCTTGGCGTTCGTTCATACTAAATTAAGCGAAGATTTACCGCGATCTTTTGATTCTCTGCAATTTTAAAGTGGTTCAACAGTTTGAACAAATCAAATTGAAACAAATTTCAAACTGTCGATGTCGCCTGGCGCAAACACAGGAAGCGATCGAGCCGATTGAAACTTTTACGTTGCTGCTTCGTAATTGCGTCCCATTTACAAAAATTCCTCTGTATGAGGAAGCCAATATTGAGAAAGTTATGTACCTGGTAATAGGACTTTGCGAATGGGGGAGAATTACGAGAAAGAAATGGGCAAGTTTCAATGTGCACTATTTTTTTCTCAATGAATAAGCGTTGAAAAATTTTCAACACTAGAGATCTTTGAAAAAAAAAAGTAATAAATATTGGCCGGTTACACTGAAATTGGCGCATCGCAAAAACGATGTCTGGCCACATCTCGAGAACATTGTCATGCTCGAACTGCATCTCGAGTACTCGAAACTGCGAGGCAACCTCAATCGGAAGATTGGCATCCTGATGCACCTATAGAGATCGATCCCACAAGAGCTAATGAGTCCGTAGCCCGAGCCTACGAATATAAATATTGTACCAAGTGTTAAAGGTATTAGGTGGGACCTCGGAATCTGTAGGTTGATGACGAGATCGTTGTTGCGATCTGGGTCCATTGTTCAGTGCGTACACCCTTAAAAATAGCCACGGATACCGTTGGAAAGATTTACAGTCAGCCAATTAAACACTCATGGTACTTCGCTGGTAAGTGGTGGAGTGAGCTACAAGCCAGTAAATTATTCAGCTATGTCGATAGTATCTACTAAATTAGCAGATTATATGTCTCTTATGTCGGAAAGTCTTTGTTCGCGAAACAATCGGATACCTCTGGGGCTTAACACTTTGTAGACGACAGGATGCTCTTAGCGTTGACTCCCCGTCCTCAAAGGGTTAATCTTGCGTATGAAAATAAATAGAATTGGGCTGTTCTGCATTACACTGATGTGACACAATTGGACTTCTATATATGCTATTTTGTAATTGATATTTATTCAGAATACATCCACTATCCACCAGAGATCTTTGATGTTGGGAAACCGCCCGGACTTCAAACATGGCCTGATCTAAATTTTGAAAGAAATTTAACTTATCGAAGATTTTCCGCCTAATCGAGATGAAATATTACGGGTTCACTCTCTCAAAATTTCTGCATATTCGTTAAAAAGCCTGTACGATTTTACACAATTCTTCCCATGCCCTGTGCTAATGAACATTTATTACTTTATGTATGATATGTAAGAGTCAAACGCGCAACGCCTTTTTTCAGTCAGTGATTGTACACAGATTTTATTTTGATGGCTTTTCTGAACCCCAAGAAAAGCCTGGGCACACATCCGGTACAAATGATTCATCAAAATCTATCAAAATAAACTCGAGCTCGTTTCATTCATGCGCGAAATTTTCCTTAATTCTATTTGCTCCTTTATTAAAATGACTAAATAGTATATGGACTCAATCATCGAATGATTTACGAGTAGCGAAGCATTGGAAGCTGCAATCAATCATCGGATGTGTTATTGCAAGTTTTACAAGTTCATTTCACCGAGCTGTGCAGTTGGGGATGTTTTGGATTCCGCGCTGACTCCATCAGCTTATTTGGCCGATCCATGGCAACCAATATTTCTATAATATGATGCTCTAATTCTTCAATTTACATTCAGCACTCAAAAAACTCATATATTTTCATTCAAGTTTCCAAAGATTCACAGTTTCGTAAGCTGCCAGGTAGATCTAAAGTCAGGTAGACCGTAAGCAGGCGAAGAGACCTTCAAATAACATTCTGCATTCGCCTTGGCAGCAGGAATACCAATGATAAGGATCACAATTTTGAAGGTGAATCTTTGGAGAGGAAAAAAAACTAGCGAAGCGCGAACAGGCGAACTTGAAACCGGATACATTGTCGGGTCGTGACCTTCCTCGATGGCAATGTTCGCTTTGCTGCCAGTTGAGAACTCAACGACGTAAATCACCTACATTACGTAATTGGAAACGACAATGTCAGGCTCGTTAGCCTGACTATGGGAAAGAATAAGGGTCGCGAATCACTAAACTTTTGGTAGGTGACATCACCGAGACAGCGGTCTAATTTTTCAGGTAAAAGGTAAAGTGATACACATGTGAAGACCCACCATTCTTATCATGCTCATCGTGCCTTTTCGTTAGAAGGTGATTCCAGCATATTTGAACAAACATATATATATATATAATTTTCACGTTAGAAACGATAGAGTGTAAATAGAACAATGAATATCGACATACCGAAAAATAATGTGCGGTTGAACTTCCCCCACTCCTACTAATGGGGAGAAGCTCAAAGCTGAGATTCTGCTGCGGTCCTTTCTATATCGTCCTATGAAGAAAATGTTCCTATCTGTTCGTGCATAAAACTTAGGCGACGATCCTATGTTCGAATCGAACTTGAAGTTTCAGAAGTGACGTGGGAATAAATGCAGAGAACATGTAATCTGAGATACAGGCTCTTGTGCTTACAAGTTTTGGTGTCAATGATTCGAAGAACTAAATGATTATCGGATGGCAAGCATATTTTAGTGACATCGATCTTCCGTTCCTTACCCAAAATTTATGGAGCACCAAATTTGCACTGTTACGACACGCATACTTATCGTCAAGGTCTACTTCAGGGTCGTGATACCCTGGAAAGAATTTTGCGACTCACTGACATATTGGTATAACTTTTCGATATTTAAGTGTTCCATGATGCTCCCATCTATCATGTATAGGAGGTGTGAACGACGACTACGACCTTTCCAATGTTGAAACCTAACGGGATGTGACGAGCTCAAGGTCCAGGAATAGAATCGGAGACAAAAGGATATTAAGAACGATGATGGAGGAAGAGGATTCCCATAAGCCCTAAAAGGGTCGGTGCCATACCATCCTAACCAACCAGTCGCCTCATTCATAATGTGTCCGGAGCTTCGCCACGTTTATTGTTTGATTTTCAGAAAGGTTGCGCTACGAAAGACAACCTGCAGACAAATTGTTTTATATGCAAGCCCGCTAGCTGCTAGACTACAGTACTGATTCGTGCAATTGCTAGCATTGTTAACTTCATCATAAGTTTATAATTATTTTGACACTGGTGGAATTTCAGAGCGCAAGCAGCAGTAACAATGGCGGGGGTGGTATACCCCTGGGTACTATTGGAAGCCGAAGGCAACCCTCCCAACAGTCATCATTCCACTCGTCGAAGAACAATCATTCCCGTAATCAACCATCGTCAGCCACACCAATGTCCTCGACACCCAGAAATGCTTATCAAATATCAGAGGTCACTACGAAATGTATACGTGAGTATCTTCCCTCCCTTAAATTCCGCAATTCAAATCGTTTGAGATACTTTCTCCACAAAATAATTATCGACAGAAAGCAGTTTTATCAAGCAAATACAATGTATGGGTCAAATGTAAAACTGATTATCGATTACATTGAACGATTTATCAATATTTTTTATTAAATTAATAATTATTCATTAAAATGTTGTAATCGCAATGGGAAAAACAGTGCAATTTATCGGTTTGCCATTAAAAAAAGGTTATAGAGTTGTTCGTGGGGTGCAATATATTCAAAGATGAGTGTGCCTTTTTTAATTCACGAAAACGTGCTCGCATGTAAAAAAAAATATCAGATAAACGTAACAGCGCGTCACTCCATCGCTCGATGAGATGATATTCGATAATTCTAACTTTCAGACGTGAGATCGTCATCGAGGAATCTCGTCTCAACGAGGAATCAGCAGAGCATTACGAAGATGCTGCTTCTCATCAGTACTGTTTTCATTCTGCTCAATTTACCGAGGTATGTCGAAAAATGCACTCAGATAAAACTCTTAGAGTTTCACTAAAACTTCCCCATTGATGAAAAATTCACCTATAGGAATGATTATTGCCAAGGCAAAATCTGGAAAGTGAAAATCGCACATTGTTTACAGAGGAAGCTTTCTAAGCTTCTTTCGAACTTCTCTGCATATAGAGAAGAGTCCCCGGACTTGGGCCAGTGCGTAATATGGACGACTGTAAACTCTCAGCCACTCAGGCTCTAGGATCACTTAATCATTTATTTTCCTGCAAGCATTGGATGTAAAAATATTAATTAACGAAACAAACTGCCCGATCTCGAGTGTCCAGATGTCGAGTGTCTGAGATGCACTTACATTTTATTGAGCTAGACTCGACCTTATTGTTATATTATGTCGATAATGAGCTAGTTATTTGAAAAAAAGAAAAATCACCCTTTAAATCAAGATGGCGGCTAACCCAATATTAATTAACCAAATAAACTGCCCGATCTCGAGTGTCCAGATGTCGAGTGTCTGAGATGCACTTACATTTTATTGGGCTAGACTCGACCTTATTGTTATATTGTGTCGATAATAAGCTAGTTATTTGAAAAAAAGAAAAATCACCCTTTAAATCAAGATGGCGGCTAACCCAATATTTATTAACCAAATAAACTGCCCGATCTCGAGTGTCCAGATGTCGAGTGTCTGAGATGCACTTATGTTTTATTGAGCTAGACTCGACCTTATTGTTATATTATGTCGATAATGAGCTAGTTATTTGAAAAAAAGAAAAATCACCCTTTAAATCAAGATGGCGGCTAACCCAATATTAATTAACCAAATAAACTGCCCGATCTCGAGTGTCCAGATGTCGAGTGTCTGAGATGCACTTATGTTTTATTGAGCTAGACTCGACCTTATTGTTATATTGTGTCGATAATAAGCTAGTTATTTGAAAAAAAGAAAAATCACCCTTTAAATCAAGATGGCGGCTAACCCAATATTAATTAACCAAATAAACTGCCCGATCTCGAGTGTCCAGATGTCGAGTGTCTGAGATGCACTTATGTTTTATTGAGCTAGACTCGACCTTATTGTTATATTGTGTCGATAATAAGCTAGTTATTTGAAAAAAAGAAAAATCACCCTTTAAATCAAGATGGCGGCTAACCCAACGATACGGTCCACCACCACCCTCGAAGATGAAAAGAAGAGACTTGTTGCGAGGAATCATTTCCCTTTGCACCGTTTTTTTTGTACATTTGTACAGGACTAAGTTAGGTTTTTGTGACTATGATTATACATTCACAACTATTGGGGTTGTGTGAGTTTGCAGAGAGCTCTAAGTATTTCTACGACTTTGTCTCACAACTAGTGACGCACCCAGCCTCGGACTGTTGCAGTTTGTCCACATACTATATAGGAGAGGCTCTTTTGCTCTTCGTATGCTCGTGTTTCCATCCGTTAGTAAAGAAGCTACCAAACTGCTAATTTTAACCACCAGATAGCGAGGGCTGGAGTTTCTCTCCAAATATTGCGAGAACGTGTCACCTCTGGTGAAGCTCTACGCGGGTCGGGGGGCGAGTAACATAATCGGGGTTTTACCAAGTTAGCCAATTGCGTGTGTAAATATTGTCAGCTGGTACTTAATAACGCCACAGTTTCTTTATGTAGATTATCAAATTTTCTGTTGCAGTTACGTAATACGACTATGCGTGTTTTTCTTCACTCTGGCCCGCAAGAATACGCCGGCGTTACTTTGGTGCTTGCAGCAATTCTTCATGCTGCTTTATTACACCAACTTCAGCATCAATTTTCTACTGTACGCGATGTGCGGAATAACTTTTCGTCGTTGTCTGGAGCAACTGTTGCGCAAAGCACTGAAGAGCATTACCAGGTATCACTGTAACCCTCAGCGATACATATAGCTCGCTTATTGTTGTATTCGCACGAGATCCAAGCAACCGTCCGCGAACTTACATTAACGATGACGCGACAAAACGTTAAGCATTTAGTGTATAGTGCATATTATTATTATTATTGCTTATTCTTACCGTTATTATTATTTAAATACCAGTAATCGTTTAAAACCGTCACGTTCGTTTAGAATAGTTATTGATTTGTCAAGAGGAGAAAACAATTATATATCCATATAACAAGTTCATCGTTGAAAGATAAAAAAATTGTATTTTTTGAGAGGTTTGAAACGTCAACTCCTATGCCCGTTGCAGATACCTCGAAGAGAAGATTGGAAGAGTTTCGGAAAGTTCGTAAACCCGTGAGAGAGGGGTCGAGAAGGGTCCGGAGGATAAATACAGAGTATCATATGCAATGTGTACCTACCAGAGTCACTTCCACGCTATTTTATTGACGTCTCTGAATAATTATATCTATACAATACTATAATAAATCCAGTCAACTTGTATTATCGTGTTAAAAATATCGACAAGTACCTAATAATTTAATACCAGCGTATACCAAAGTCTCCCATTGTAATAATAATAATAATAATAATAGCACTCGTTTTTTTACATTACATACAAAAGCTGATTTCATATTTCTTGCAGTTTTTCATCATCTTAAAATTATTGTTCGTATTCGAAGCGCGGCACTCCCGTATATCATCGTCGCATATTTAACGTCGTTCCTCATGAAAGACTGCTCGGTTGGCACGTGTAAAAAAAAACCAGTCACTAAGGCGACTATCGTCGAATATGGCCAGATATTGCTTTTATGGCCCAAAAAAAAAACCCCGAAACGATATTTTCCAGGCATTCAGAATTCCTGACACGCGCTAACGCACACCGCGACCGTGTACCCGGCGTCGCGTGTGTCGATAAGAGACTCGCGGGAGATCTATCTTAAATGCCATTCGTGCTAAAATTTTCTCTTATTCTTACATTACTGGAATTCCTTCATGTGATGTAAAAGTATCAACGAACGAGAGACAGAGGGCTAAAAAACGAGGCCGAGGCTCATCGCGCCGTCATATACAGAATTAAAAAAGCGAGAGAAAATATTTTATCTCTCCTTGCCTTGTTCGCATATCAAAAGCGATCGTAATTAGGAATGGCATTGGCATCCCCGCTCACTCACAGACCCGAATTTTTCAATAATATTTGCCTTTGTTGCGTACCAACGAGACGATTGAGAAAGAGGGAAAGAAAAAGAGAAAGAGTGTGTGTGTGTGTGTGAGAGAGAGAGAGAGAGAGAGAGAGAGAGAGAAAGAGAGAGACTGACAAAAAAAATAAGTCAGGGAAGGTCGAATGTATTTGTTTTTGTCTTTGTGATTGTAAGTTAGAAAATACGACCTGAAGAGTACTTGCAGTTAACATATAGGCTCCGCTCTACTATTCAACAACAAGAGTAATTCATAATAGATTGCACGTGAAAAAAAAGTATGATAAAAAGTGAACGGGCGAATAATAATGTATTGGTGGGCCACTAATTTTTAAATGTACAACCATTATGTACATATACATATGTAAGCGTATACGGAGGCATCGCTTTTTTCATGTCAGGTCAACAATTCCGATAAAACTAATCCTAATCCTTATTCATTTTTGTTTAGGGGAAAATAGAAGAGTTATAATTATTTTCTCGAGAGCTTACCGGTCAAAAAATAAACGACGCTTCATGTACCATGCATGACTGATAGCTGATTTAATAAAAACAATAATGAGAAGCCTCTAAACTAGAGCGCCAATTTCCAAATCACATTTTATAAGCTCAAAGTATTTCCTCTGTTGGTCGGCAAACAAGTACACAAGTTGCTGAATAAGATTGCCAATACTATATATAGTATTGGAAAAGTTGGGTCACATAGATTTTTGTAACATAGAAATTTGGAAATTATTCGAATTATTCGAGGATAAAAGAGGAACGAAGGGGAGCATACAACGTCGTAGCGGCGGATATAAATATATATAATAAACGACAGGATACAGGCCATCACGGTCCTTGGATAGTGCATGCCGCGCGCTAATAACACGGAGAAGAAAAAATCGACAATGAATTATTCATTCGGGCAAGCGATACATTTCCAATAAAGATTTACGACCACTATGGAATAATTCGGTCAAGACACTATAATACAAACGAATCATTTACTTTTTGTTTATTGCACAGGTGGAATAAGAAAAGCGATAAGAAGCTTATAATACTGAAGGCGACGTCGTTTTTATATGAGAATAACGCATTATAGCAAGAAATAGGAAAGCGAGAAAAACGGATATTTTCCACTTGAAGTACGTTTCATCGAAGCTAATGGAATTTTCTTTTAAATAGATTGAATTAGATTGATCAAATGCAGATTAAATTTAATTTGTTCGAAATTAGTGACATTTTATTTGATGATAGTGTCATTCACAAAATTACCCAATTACCTATGTTTGATGCACATAACAATTTCATTCAAATAAAGCAGTTTATTTGCTCCACGATAATATTAAGTGAGGAGTATATACGAGTCATCGTAAAATTTGTGAAACTTTGAACTTTTAAATGAGAAATAGGAAAAATATTTAACGTTTATTTTTGTACTATCTCGGCAAAGATCCATCAGCAGTAGCCCACTCTATGAGTTTCCTCTCACATCGACTCTCGCATATTGTGCCACGTGTTCTGGTATAATACGTTATAATCTAACTGTTTCTAAATATACATATGTTTCCTTTGCTTCTCCCGTTATTCGCATAAAGTTGAAATTCAAAATCGATTTACACCAAATATTCGTGAAAATATTTTTTAGTTTGTATTGAGAGATTCGAAATATTTTGAACCGACTCGATTGTCATTGATCATTATTCGGGAATTCGAGTGAATTATCGGAAATATCAATTATTTGAGAGCCAAGAGATAACAAATAATCACTATACCGCAATAAGATGCTGGGCCATAAAGCCTTACACTTTACTGGTGCGATACGTTTATTTTCCCCTTAATTCCATAATAAAATTAAAATATGTGACTTAATAAATGTAATATTCATTAATTATTATAATATAATTTATTTTAATGTACATAAATTAATATTGAAAATGTAAACGAGCGAATAACTCCATTAGTTTTTTGGCAATTGGGTACAGGGGGAATGAAAACTTTGTTTTTCCTTTAATCCCATTTTCCACATGATTTTATAGAACATCTGAAGGTAAAAAGGGGGTTACGCTATATTTAAGAATTCAAGATATATGCTCTCTTTGACCTTCAGATACGCGATACAATACAAATAAGAAGATCACTTTTTTCTGTAAATGTGTAAATAATGTAAATTGCGTGAAAATCCGTTGCATGTAAGAATAGTTTATATTTTCATTATGAATATAATTAGGTTTTAAAGAATATATTTCAGAAATGTATATTTTACTCTGTGTTAAAATAATGTGCGGCTGTTATACGGTCTGTGAGCTTCGCGGTAAAGATCCACGGACAATTTTGAGATAAATTAATGAAATATTGGATACCTCGTTAACTGTAATAATGATAATTTTAGACTCAATCTTTTTAGATTAAATTGAAGAAACGATTTTGTAATTATAAATGTTCCAATGATTAAGTTCTAAGAAACACGTTTAGTTAAGACTCATCGTTCCTCCAAACCTTGATGTTTACAAAGATACGACTTTATCTTGGGCCTCATTTTATATATATGTGTGTGGGGGGGGGGGGGTGTACAGATGTAAATGTGAGAAAATTAACGAGTTACGTTTATCCAAGAGCTAAATTGAAAATAATGCGACGTAGTTATTGAAAAATTGTAAATGTTATCAGTAAGTTAATTCTATAGCGACGATACGGATCAGCTTCTCTATCAGAACAGGTGTTTACGTAAAATGTAAGTATTCTCCATGTATACATGTAAGAACTGTCAATCGTCACTGTTTGTGGGGACTTGCACATCAATTATATACACAATTTTATGATTGATTTAGACTTTAATGTATGAACATGCATGTGTGTAACAATTGAAAGTTGTTGGTAAACAAAATATAGAGCAAATATATATATATTTGTATGTATTGCTAGTCGTATATACCAAATAACAAATTTCAGTTTAAAAAAAAGTGTTAAAATATTGTGTTAGGAATTGGAATTCTTAACATGCCACAATTTGTCTTACGAGATGATCAGAGACTCGTACGTTTTATCCAAGCATAACTTACGTTGGTATGTGTAAAACATAACTTACATATATATTGTTGATGGCAGACATACGTGAACGATATACAGTGTCGTTAAATTAAGAACATGAAATTTGAAATAAAAAAAAAGCGATCTCACCTCATGGAGGTATCGAATTGTTTGACTGACTCACAACAAAGGCTGGTTTTAAAAATATAAATGTATTATTTATTCTTAAAATGAATAAATCGATGTTTTTTTGTTTTATAAAAATACTCTATAGTAAATCTCCTCAGTGTATACCTGCCACTTAATATATTCCATTTTATGTAAAAAAGGGCCGAGAAGACGAGAAGAAGAGTTGCGGTAAGTATTGTACCCGCGGACGATGTCGATAATTCGAAAGTAGAAATATCACGAATTTATTACTTTCAACATATTGTTAATTTTGTTCAGGAAGAATGGTGCCTCTATATTTAGTTCGGGTGTTCCCGTTTAACATCGGACTAGGGTAGTAAAAAATAAAATATATTATTTTTTTCATTTTTGGCTAACACCAATGGATCCAGAACAGCATCGAGCATTCCTTATAATTTTGCTTGTAGCTAGAGAAAAAATTCTCGGTGTTAGTCCAAGCCCAATATAATAGCCGCTCTTATTCACTCTGAGAGCTGCTGGAAATAGTTTCCAGCGACCACCAGATTAATCCAAACCCGCACCTGACGTTGAGTTGACGGATCGAAAAGATGTAGGCAGGTCCGAAAATTATTCGCTCATATCAGGATTTATGATGCTTCGTCTTTATGAATTGCTTTTCACGGTATAGCAGAGAAGATAATATAAATCTGGGCCATTCGCGAGTTCCAATTTGTTTTATTTTTTCTTATCAATGAGAGAGAATCTATCACTTGAGATCCGAAAGTGCGAATCGTCGATGCTGTCGAAACATTGCCATGGGAATATTCAAGTCTGTAGGATATCGTATGGAACGCGGCACAATTTGTAATTTGCCATGCGGTCTAAGCGAGATCGATCGATCGCGATTTGTCATTTTATTTTTTTCGTCTACTATTATCCGGGAGTAACAAAAAGCTTTTGTATCTTATTTTGATGAGTAACTTTGTTTTATTACAACTGCTTTTCACGGTATAGTAAAGAAGATAACATAAATCTGGGCCATTCGCGAGTTCCAATTTGTTTTATTTTTCATGCGGTCTAAACGAGATCGATCGATCGCGATTTGTCATTTTATTTTTTTCGTCTACTATTATCCGGGAGTAACAAAAAGCTTTTGTATCTTATTTTGATGAGTAACTTTGTTTTATTACATTCATCCTCTAGAACATGAAAATTTGAGGCAGGTACTACCGCGAAAATCTTCAGGTTCGGTTTAATGGTGCATTTATATGAATAATAGCAAACGTTTTGTTTTTTAAAGATCGCGCATTTTCCTCCTAGTATTTGGATTATTTATCGATGAAAAAGTCACAATATATTCTTCGACAGAGTGAATGGCTTATTAATTATGAATTCCTGAAAAACGTACATGTTCGAAAACCATCATTTTGTCGCAATCACTTGCTGGCTATACATGTAAATTTCTTATTTCCAGAGTTATTTACTTAATTTAAGTACAATCATTCGAGGAATTCGGTGACTTATTGTCACTATTCTTTCTAGTTAAATAGCCTGAAGTCGTTATTCATTGTCAGTACATTTTCCTTTGGGCTGTAAAAATTCAACCAAACGAATCTTTATCGTCAGCTTATTTCAAAATTTACTCCATTGAGACGCAAAGAAAATTTAACGTCTCATATACCTCGAAATTGTTTCGAGCTCGAATATCTATGGATATTGTTCGAAAATTTTAAACATGATATTATAATCTTAACCCCTCTGTTGATCCGCCTCAAATTCAGTACTAAATGTTATTCAACGTTACTCCATTCATGTACCAAGTTGTTAATTTCAACAAATTCAAGATTAGTTGCCTGATAAATCGTTTTCTAAGTTGCTAAGTTTGGGGAGAATGGATCTCATAGCACTACAAGGAAGCTGTTTTTATGAAGACATACCCCACTGTATACGTCGCGTATATAGGATGGAGTATCAAAGTAGTTACTAATGAACGAGGCCAAAAAGACGTTATTAGATTCCTAATAGAGTTACGTACACGTAATTCTATTCTGTAAAGATATTTTTCATAATCACTGGATGCTGAGCAAGTTTTAATTGAATGCAATGAAATGCGTTCAAAGTAATTTGTGTCAAGATTGCAGAAAGCAAGTTATTCGAAGTATAAATTGAGTAAGGACATTCCATTAACGAAATTGCATGTGGATGCATATCTGTTACCCCCAAGTCCTTGTCCATTGTAAATCGCATATAGTTAATATCGATCAAACGAACGCTGCACATTTTGTTGTACGTGGTGAAATAACAAAATGTATGCTGCAATGCATATGCAATGCAGGTATTGTGCGAGGATTCAATACCCGTAGGCGATGAATATACATATAAAGCAATTGAATGCAGGATCTCCGTCCTTGAAGTGGTTCATTTAGAAAGAGTCCATGTAGGATTTGGATTAGATTATCGACAGTACTCTGTATGTGGGCACAGCTTTCCTCTCTTGTCAGATTAAGCTGTGAGAGTTACTCTCAAAATTGTAGAATACTCGCATTCCATTTCATACGAAAAGAAGGATCCCGCCACCATAAATATAATACAAATATGGTATATTGAAATTACGAGCTTCTATACGAACAAATAAACTCTGACCTCGTCTACAGAGTCTTCGATTATTTATTGCACAGTCCACATACACGTTTACTCAAAAAACTCTGTATCCGTGTGATGTGATTGGTATCAAGTCACAGGTGAAAACCCGTACTCATTTCATACATAGCTCTGTAAACTTTGTACTTTGCACTCTGTAAACACATCGATCTACGGTCCCGCCTGGAACTCATCGAAATTCGCACTAGCGCAGAGAATATGGACTTTTCTCTACCTCTGTTTTCTATTTTTCATACGTAACTTTATCGGTCATACTGAACATCGAGTGGATTTGATTTAAGCTCATTTTTTGAAGCCAGCTTTTACGTGTATACTGGACGAGCCGAACACGAACGGAGATATTAATTGTTTTTCAATGACTGTATGTGAAGTCAAGCTATTCGAAGATTTAAAAAAGCGTGAAACCTTACCTTCGTCTTGCCCGATCCGGTTGGTCCGACCAGCATAAGTCCGTGTCTCACGATTGTCGTCTCGTATAGCTGTATCACTTTTTTCACGTACTCTGCAATGTCATTAGTGAAAAATGTAGACAATATATATAGATACATATATATTCGTAGATGTACAGTCGGACATTATGCATATGACACCTCTGCTATACCGCGAGCACTGACAGAGATCGTACCTCGGGCACTGGCTAGTTCCATACTTTCTCGCTAGGGGCGTCGCACGAATGAGCCGCTTTACATGAGGGCTCAGTTCCGATTTAGTGGAACAGGTTTGCAATACTATCACGACAGCCCTGACCTTACGTTCTTATTGGTTGGCAGAAAAGTTAGGTCATTTTATGAGAACCCGAGGCCATGATTTCCCAACTCTGTCAGTGTCTGAGATTCGACTGCGGTGCGTACGTAACGTACAAAAAGGATTAGATTATTAACCGAATGGGTTAAATAGCCATAATTTGAAAAAACTAAAATCGTTAATCAAACACGTAAAGAGTAATTTAAAAAAACTCCAGGTCTGTGTATGGCATGTCAATTTTTTCACTCCCGACTGCCCGCAGGGCAAAAATACTGGAGTATGCGTTTCACTGCGTGGCCTTGTGACGTCACATGTTTTCGTTTTTTTCCGATGATTGCCGATACGGCTGAATTTATCTTACAAAAGCTGAATTCTAAAGGAAAAAAAAACTTGATCGGAATTCACCGCAAAGACAAAATAACAAAAAAAAATTATTCTACTTAAATTTCATACATTTTCACAACAGCGTCTATCTATTTTGCCCCGACTGATTGTTTTCTCCCTGTGGCTCCTAGTTGCAGTACAAAAAATTCAATCTACATAGATCTACATGTTTCAAAGACATACTTTTATTCGAAAAATAAAATGAATAAAAAATAAAATATAATTTTTTGTTCACTTTTTTGCATATTCCATGCCGAACAACCGTAGAAAATGGTAAGCAAAAAATTTTCCACAAAACCCGAATTTTTGTTGAAGCTGCCTATTATGCCCCACCTGACCGTTATGCATTACTCTGCTCTAGGCATCCGCACCAGAAGGACCGGAGTAAGCTTCAGAGTACTTTTGCTACAAGATCTTGTGCAAATGGATCCAGGAGAATTTTGATAATGCCATGGTAGATCGTTACTACGAGAGTCGGCTTATTGGTGGTGCATGGGCAGTTCACGTGGGACGAGCTCGCGTCATGTACAATCCAAATGTGACGTTGGTCTCATCTGCTCGGTGGACGGGTCACTTTGGTTCAATCCTTCGGGAGTCCACGTTTCAGGGCGGTTCAAATCGTGCTGCGGCCTTTGATGGGCCTTGGGTTTTCCATATGAGGTCGTTTCACTTTTCGCACGTGTCGCTGGATGATATGGTCAAGTGCATTATTTTCGTCAGTTGTAGTGCGTCTGGCACTGATGGAACTTCTCCAAGGGTTGTCTTTGCTTTTCCTTGCCAGCTCTTCTTTCCTCCATTCTAGACCTCATCAACTAGGAGCCTTAGGACACGGAATTTTTGCCGGAAGAGTGGAAGCGTTTCCCTTGACACGCCCTATCAAGAAAGGGCGGGGTACTTTCGTCATCAGGTGTGATCGATTATCGGCCGATCTCGCTTCTCTGCCGTTTATATCCGTTTATGGCTTGCATCTCAGCACATGTAAGGCTTGCATATCAGCACATGGCAAGTTATCTAGTCGAGCGTGATTTATCTGATCGGTTACGGGCGGGATATTCAGAATGGACCATAGTACGCAGACAGCGCCCTTAAAGCTTTATCGCTGGTGACCGCAGACGGGCAATAGACAGACGTGGAGACTTTTGTGGTCTTTTCTGACTTCTCTAAAGCCTTCTACATGATTAATAATGGTCGATTGCTCGAGAAGCTCAGGTGACCTGGATCGACCGGGGGCGGGATTTTATATATCCGCGGATTTTTGCTAAGCCCTGCTCGGTCTAGCAGGCAGAAAATTGTGCATCATTTGGCAATCTTTCCATGTAAATGACACATTGAAATTGCTTGAGAATCTTAGTAAGCGTTTATTAACATTTTCACATGGAAATTCCATTATCTTTCAACAAGATCAATATTTTTAGTGACATCTGCGAGCTGGTACATATGGATAAAAATCTAAAACATCTGCGCCGTTGTGCACATCTCATTGGCAAATTGAGTTGGGACAAAAAACTAACGGTCTTTATAATGCATAATTAGGCCTGACAAAAATAACCAGTAATTGTGTCGTCACCATAGCAGTTCATACACTAGAAATACTTAATTGAAACGTGTATAATAAATTTCAAGTCCTTCGGATTATGATTTTTTTGAGGGCCTTATGAGGGCGAAGGTTGTTCCGCCCTTTCCAAGCGCGCTTCACACTTTTCTCCAGATAAAGTCTTGTAATGTGGGCGGATGCTGAACATCATGGCTATCAAAATACCCATAATGTGCAATATAAGCATAATTGTTTTATTACCGTGATAGAAAAAACATGCAGCAATATGAACCGCTAAAGTGCTATGGCGACAATTTTTATATCTATATATGGGTTTTATAGCACTTGGACATCTTTATGCAAAAGAGATTGGCCGATGTTTTGTGAAAACACATGGACCAAATTTCTCATTTCTTCTTCAGAGTCGTTGTCCCGTTAAATTTCCAGTCCATAATACATAATCACTCATCCAATAGCATTGTCTGTCGGCTTCCCAGTTTCTTTTCCTCTGTATCGTTTTATTTATTCTTTAACATCCGGCCAACACAATCTTCCTTCCCTATTACGAACTGCTTATATGGTCGAAGATCACGAAGCCCTTTGAACGTTTTCAAATCTCCATCGTCAATCTAACACTCTGTACTTTTTTTCTCTCAGATTATAAAAACGTTCCAACTATTCAGTCAAAATCTCCATTTCACTTGAACTTTTATAATGATTTGTAAGGCACTTGCGATAGTCTTCAAACCAATTATCATATTCCTCGGTCCCTTTCTTAGCTTCTTATCACACTTAAATATTTGTAATATTAATGAAAAATTAAATTTACTTGATTGCTAAAAATCGCTTGAACAACTGAGCAATGTGAATTTAATTGCTAATCAAGAAGCTAAATAAAATCAGGTACGTAATCTTTCGTGTAAGATTAATTTAGAGTTGGACATCTAAGTTAAAGATGAGGATCTTGGCAATGTACGAGTATACTTCTATATCAAAGTTACTTAACTCTTTTCGTTTAGCACAGACAGACAATCAAACTGTTTAATCACATGCTGTGAAGCCATCCCTTAGTTTGCAAAGATTACTGCAAACTGTCTATTATTTTCTATTTTGTACCATGCTCGAACGAATAATAAAACATGCGAGAAGATGCAAATCCATTGAGTGAGCATGAACCATTACTCTGTATTGCTACTAGTGGGGCAAAAAACTGAGGGTACTCACCATCTACGTCTTGCAGACCCATTTCTACGGTGGATTGTCTTATACCCGCTTCGAGTATTCCATAGTCCACCGGTTTCTCAACGAGTTTTGGAAACAAATCCGAAACGATACCTATAAAAGATAAGTAGAAAGTATAAGCGAGAATATTGAATAGAATATGAATAAAAGTGAGTATAACTTTTTACTACCCTTGTGTGGAGAAAATTCTTCAATGTATATGAATAAATTAGAGCAAATGCTTGTACTCACCGCAAGTTGACCATTAAAAGTTGAGCATTTACTCAAATTTATTCATATTACGTTAAAGAATTTTCTTCACAAATGTGATGTAGAAGCTTTTATTGTAGAATCATATAGAATTAAGTTATAAGATTACAGGATTCACGTGGCTTAGTATGAGTCGAAGCGATACGGATTTACAATCATTAACAGTAAAATGTTGATAAAAATATTTTTTATCTTTTAGTAGAGACTTTACAGTACGCGTATAAATTTTAACGCTGAACCACTGATCACCCCAGAAAATCTCCAGCATATTCCAGATTTTTTTTATCATTTATTTTTCGTTAGACCTATATCTAGATCTATATATTTTCTGTCTATTCGAAAAGATCTGAGGATTCAATGCATAGAATAGGCAAAATTTCTTTGCGTACATTTAAATATGGAAAATGTATTAAATTGCTTTATTGATAATTTTATGCAATCTATTTCTCAAAATTGTTTTTCCGAGTCTCATGAAAAGAGTTGGTTTTTTCCAGGTTTTCGTTTCACTGCAATGAGGGTGGCACTAAAATCGTAACAAAGGACCAAATCTTAAAAGCATCAGCTACAAATTTTAACCAGAGTAGTTTTAAAATAATGATAAACTTATGACTCTTGTAGTGTTAAAGTTCTTAACGCCCATTATAGAGGAATATTTTTTATTTCACGATGCGATCAATCGCACAGAGATTTTAACTAAAAATGTAAAAAAATCATAAATTTTTGTACATTTGTTTTGAAACATGTTGTCATTTGATACGTCACGATATTATTAACGAATCATATTCAGCAATGTTTAAGGTATGTTCAATAATTATTTTTTTCAAATCGGACGGATAGTTTTAAAATGGCTTTTCAATTCCAATTTAGCAAATTTGATCGAGTGTAACAACCACGAGGCCTTAGAGACGTGTGAAAACGAGGATTCATGTATGTAGGTAGTGCGAAAGTATGTAGGTAGTGCGAAAGTATGTAGGTAGTGCGAAGAATAGGGGATATATAGGGGATGGAGAATGCAGAGTCGCGAAATATCTGTTCATATTAGACTGCAATCAGCCGAGTATTGACGCAGCCGATGGAACGTTGAGCATGAATAGATGAAAAAAGTCAACACGACGTTATTCTCCATAATATATCATTCTGGTCACGTACGTTCTGGGACAATAAATTTATGAGAAAAAAATTTTGTTGCTGCACTTCTAGTTTGTTTTCCATTAGACCGAAATAATTTAGTTAATTTTGAGTTGGATTAAGTGAATTAGGCAGCGTTTTCATTGAACTCTGATTACAATGAATCCTATCCTACTTTTTTCCAAGCCAACTAAGTAGAAAGAAAGGTATAAGAATAATACGCTCTCGAAAAATGGACAGAACATCCTCTGCCTGTGTCTGTCTCGTAGACCAAACAATATCCAAGACCCCCAGGCATTTTTTTTTTGCACTGTGCATTATTCGTATTTTTAAATTACCCCTTCTGCTGAGTGCAAGAAAAATAGAGAAAAAATAACAAAAGAGAACGGTGAATATGGGAAAACAGTGGAAGAATCATTAAAAACAAGAAAGCAGTAAAAGAACTGGAATAAAGCTACGTTCAAATTCGAAATTCGCAAATTGCTTCCTCGTAGTTTTCGCCCACTTAAAAATTCTTCTCTAGGGGTATAATGACTTTTGCAATTCTGACTTGCTCATATAGCTTTCTCTCGTGAATGTGCGAAAATCACAGGTGCGAATGTGCGAAAATCACACTCGATTCAAACTGTCGTACATGTGAATTGTAAACAATTCAGAATTCGTACATGTGAATTGTAAACAATTCAGAATTCGTACATGTAAATTGTAAACAATTCACATGTACGCCAGTTTAAATCGAGTTGAAAATTTCGGAACATCTGAACTCCTAGATCGATTGTTGCCGAATTCAATAGCAGATGTCTTTGTCTCCAGTCAGTTTGCATTATCAAAGCATTATCGATCTGAATACTCGGTAAAAGTATTGTACTTAGATACCCCAATATGTAAAAAAAAATTAAACTATCGTGATTTTTTGGGTGGCTGACTTGTCGCGTGGAATGCCTCGTAAATATTCCTACTTATTGGTAATTACGAGTACCACCAGGTGGCGCTCAAATTCGCATCAACAAAAAAATTAAGGCCAAAAGCGCGCAAAAACTCCAAACCCAAACGAGAACGAACGTTTTGACAAAAAGCAAGAAAACCAGAACGAGCGCCCATCTATTAAGCCCAAAGCAATGAGCACAAGCATGAGTCCTAAAATGAAGTTGACGAGAAGGAATCTGAAGAGTAAACTGAAGGCAGAGGAAACAAGTTTCAAACCCATGGCAACAAGGACGTGTGTGAATTCCAAACCCAAGGTAATGAGCGTGTCCCCGAATGCAAAAGCGAAGACGACTAAAATTACGGTGCTTGCATGCCACAGAATGAGCTCCAGTACACAACATGTGAAATAACGAAAACGAACCTACATATATCAGAGATGCTTTGTCATTATTTTTATCTCAGACATACGCTCAATCGCATTACTTCGCATTATGTTTAACACACAGCTACTTCCGCCCTCTTCGGATTGGGATTTATGCAGCGTTTTCGCTTTGTTCGCTTTATTTTCGGATTAATAGAAAGTTATTGTCGCCGCATTGGATTTCCGGAGCCGTACTCGTTCTCGTTGACTTAGGAATTACAAATAGGATTAGTCTTGTTATCACGTGTCTCGTGTAAACGTACTCGGTCTCGTCCCCATGGGCTTAGGACTTATTTTCGTTCTCGGTGTCTTGCCGGTAGCACTTATTTTCGTTCTTGTTATCTTAAGAGGATGTGACTGTTCCATAACGGTGTCGAGAGAGAGAGAGAGAGAGAGATAGTGCTATCGGCGATCATAGGGGATTGGGAGAGACACATCGAAAAGGTCGTCAGCACGTGACTGTCGAACGACCTTCAGAGCATTGGACACACCGAAGGGTGATAACAGATCATCTTCCCTACTTTGACCAAGATCCTTGATATTTTGGTCAAAAACAAAAATCGAGTTTTATGCGTTCGTTAGTTCCGTATGAAATCCGATTTTTCTTTTGTTCAAAGTGTCAACAGTCTCGAAAAAAGTAGGAAAAACAATTTGTTACCGCGCAGGAGATACGGCGTCGATATGACACACCACCTTAAGGCAATAGTGTGACAGTCACGTAACGACGTTTTCATTCGTTCGGTACGCGGAAAAATAATTTTTATAATTTATGTTCATCGCACTGCAGTTCTTTTTTAACTTGATCATTGAAGGTGCTGCAATTGCCCCCAAGCACTGTCGCAATTGTGCCCACTGGTAGGGGCAGTAGTAACACGACAAGGTGTTGAGCTAAAGTATCACATTTCATGAATTATTAAATTTTTTAACAGTTAATCGACCGTCTTCATACCAGAAATTGGCAAAGTGCAAAACGTGTTGGAATTAGCCCCATAAAGAAACATTTTTGTTAATTAATTAGAATCTCTTATTTGATAAAATTTTCGAATAAGTACAAGCGCCTTATTGTGCGTAAGATGCGCCCTTACCGTTGAAAAGCTTCAGATCGTCTTTGAGAAATTTTGGTATGTTGACGTCACGCAATGCCCTCAAGCATATTTGAGCCTCGTCCAGATCTCTCTGCTCGCGTTTCAAGTTTCCAGCAACGGCTATCACGGTTTTTACCGCTCTCATGCCAAAATCGTAGTGATCCTGCACGAATAATGCAACATGACGTCTATGCATTCTCAATATATATAGTACTATCGGCATACACACATTTAAAAACGTTTGACCAGGTTTGAATGCGTCAAAAGGCAGGAGATATCCTAGAAAAATACTGAACCATACAATAATGTACAAATGCTAACCTGGCTACTTAGCTGCTCGGAGCTCAATTTAAAAGTCGTAGTTATTTTTCCAGCAAGATTTTTCGCAGCGGTGAAGCCGTATGAGAACAATGAAATTTCGGCTATTAACGAGTAATTCGGCACCATCATCGCAACTGGCCGAAAGAGTGCTTTCAAATTGTCTGGTAATTCGGTTCTTCCAGCATAACCAGGATTCATAGTGATGAAAACCGCACACGATGGCTTCAGAGGGATTTCGAGACCCTCGAAGTGAAATCTACGGTTAAAGGAGGAGCCTGTAATTGATTCTTCTTTGCATCCTTAAATAATAAGCTTCGTAATGGAAAAACATCGTTTTTCTTCTTTCTTTTCATTCTTGCCCACTAAGGATTTTAAATCGTTCAAAAGCTCAGCAGAGGTGAGATCTAGATTTTTGTTCTTTTGCAGAATCTTCGTATTCACTGCATTGTTCGTGATATAAGGATTTCCAATGTAACGACATTTTTTCATCTTACAATATCAGTTTTTATTTTCCCTATATCGATCGAATTATTCTACACAAATAAGGTGGGTGACGAATTTTTCAGTATTGTATTTGGATATCAAATTATTTTATTTTGTTTCCATTTTTTAATTGATTAAGGAGTTTAAATATTAGATAGTTTTCAGTTTTCATATGTAACTTTTCGAATTAATGAATTCATCTTGTAGAATGTTTGATGGTATGAATGTGACAAACATCTACAAAGTGAATCTACGATGTGATTTAAACTCAAGGCTATTTAGCTAGAAAAATGAGAGAAAAAGAGGCGTAAATTGGATCTTGTCCATTATATAATTCCTCATAATTTTAATTTATTCATAAAGCGTCCTCTCCCCTCATTGAAAGCGAGAAAGCCAAATTTTCAACAAGGAAATTAATTACTTCAATAAAAAAAATTGTTTTTTACGTTTATCTACTGAGCTTGTGGAATTAAATTAAAAGTTTCTTCGTAATCCCTCCCTTCCAAATTCAAAATCATTTCGCTGGTTTCTCTTTATCCCTCAGAGCTTACCTCTCGGCTCGTATTTGCTGAGCCTTCTGTATTGTCATGATTTGCTGTGCTATTACGGACAGTACTTCGATGTCGATTCGATTAAACTCATCAAAGCATGCCCATGCACCAGCGCTAAAATAAACAATATCATCGGTCAAATTAACACAGAAACCGAGCTAATTGTAAATTTGACAAAATTACCTCGCTAATCCTTTGAAAAATTTTCCCATCGACATGAAATCCAACTGATCCGAACAATTGAAAACAACACACTGAATCGCGAATGCTTTTGCAAGATCCTTGGTGGTCTCGGTTTTACCTGGAGATGCAAATTTTCCAATTGAAACACCAATTTAGCGACAATTTACTTGTCATTTATTATTTACGGACAGTCAATAATGACCGATAGCCGATTACGAATTTTGTACGCCGATTATTTCGCTACGCAAAAAGAAATTGTGACTAAAAAATAATTAAAATTCAAATAGACGCGCAGTACTCGCAAGTTTGACTCACCTGTGCCTGCGGGGCCAGCTGGTGCACCACCGAATTTCAAGTGCAATGCGCCCGTCAGAGTCAGATAGCATCTGTCAGTGAGCGGTGTTATAACCAGTCTTCCGTTGTTCCCAAGATACTCGTATCTAAATTTCAATTTCCGAATTAATTCGATACGCACATCGGCATCCATTAAACGCAATTGAAACTTGAACTTATGTCAGAAGGTTAACGATTGGATATCGTTAGAAAGCCTTTACAAATTATTTTCCATTGAATCAGCACTTATTGTTGTGCAAAATTCCAACTCCATCCATACATCTATTTTTATGATGAACGTACGATTTTTTTTTTTTTTTTTGATTTAATTAATATAATTAATCCATATCCATCGATAGAAAAATATGTTGAATGATTTTTAATTATAATAACTGTGATCGCTGGCCTGCATACCCATACGGAAATTCAGCATTGACAGCTCGAACTCGGAGATCCGTTTCAGCCTCGATCCAGTAGTAACGAAGCTGTGATATCCAATCAAAATCGTTGACGTTGGTTACATTCTCCTCAAGTAGCTTCGCGAGAACATCTCGTGCGTGAACCTCGATCGTTATAACTGCCTCGAGCATCATTCGCTGAATCTCGGTTTGATTACCTCTGACCAATTCTCGAAGATCGTCCAACTGTATGTTCGTGTTAATTTGGTATCAATTGGATACTACACCGTATATGATCTGATCTAAAAGTTAGATTCAATGAAAATTAATGGGGAATGTCGTGGATTTTTTATGTTTTCATGGAGTCTTTATATATTATACCAGCCAAGTTTCGGTCATCGGTCATCACGTTCGGAACTATACAATATTCTAAAGATTTGCGAGACCACATATTTTAAAATTGAGACAAAATATTTTATTTTTTTTCATGCGTTTTAAAAAAAACATCAGCAATGATATTTTATGACAAAAAGTTTTCTAAAGAATTGTCAAACAAAATGAGTTTTTAAATGTTTCATTAATAATTTTTCAACATTCTTATTATTCAAACTCGAAATTCTTAGGACCTTCAAGCTGTTTAAATTTGTTCAACGATTTCCATCTCACTGCGATAAATCCTTATGAAATTTAACTTTTATATTAGGGGTACGCGAATAATTCGAAGTTCGAATCGAATTTTCGAATAATTCAATGAAAAATCCTAATATAAAATAATCAAGGTCAAATAATTCTAATATTGTATAAAAATCTTATCTTGTTTGATAATAACGTCATAACATAGCAAAAATGAATGAAATGGAGCCTCAAGGCTTTAAAATTTTTTGTAGGTGCGCTGAATTATAATTTTTAATAATTTAAAGGGCAAGCTACAAGCTTCTATTCAACGTGGTAAAAATTATTTTATCCAAATTGCATATGAGAGATTGTTCAAAATACTTTTACGACCATGTAATAAGATCGGAATTTAAGGGACCATCCAATTTTCGCGTCATTCGACGGGTGTTCGATTCGAAGGCTATTCGCACATTCCTATTTTATATACTTAATACTTATCATATGTATTTGATACTATATACGTGAAGGATCCATAAAGATGCTACTGCGTGCATACGCAGTCAAACATCAGGTGCAATAAAAAATTATTAAAAAAGACATTAATTTTTCATATTTTTCCATAAAAAAGCTGCACGTTATATCTGCCAAATTTCAAGGTTAACCCATTCCGTATTAATTTAGCCATTTCTCACAAAGACTTTTTTAAAAAGGTTAATTGAAAAATAGAGAAAAAATGTGTTTGAAAAGTCATACAATTTAATAAATCAGCAAGCATTGGATACAGCATAGGAGGAATTGTGAAAAATGCTAGGTACTTAGTTGGCTGAAGGGGTAAAGAAAAAAAACAAACAGGATAAACAGGAGGATTCGGTTAAGGTTGGAAAATCGAGATTTTCAAAGTGGTGCAAGTGACTCGGGTGTAATTGTGAAACAGAGGACAGATATGTGAATTCAAAAAAAAAAATGGGCAAGAGTGAGTTATGGGAACGTGGATATACATAGGAAGAAAGGCTTTACATATTGAATTTGGCGACAAAGAGTGGAGAGAAAAATGAGAATTTGGAGGATGTATTTCGTTATGTAATAAGGAAGTGAGGAAAGGAAATAAGATCTTCCTTATTCCTTATAGGTGGAACGGATAAACGAATGTGATCGACGGTAATCCGATTTGCCAGAGGAACGGTTACGTATGACTGAAAGATGAGCCCAACAATGGGGAACTGTGCCAATATCTACTGGTATGAAAAAACTGGATAAAAATGTAGGGCTGGAGTGAACGAACAACGATAAAGGAATAATGCAAATGGTTTTCAGTTTATGGAAACGTAACTGTATTATTATGGAAACGTAACTGTATTATTATGGAAACGTAAAATTATTCCTACGCTAATGGGATCCCGACAATAACTCATTCACTATCTCTTATTGCAGGTGTATTTGGTCCATGGTTCATATATAAAAAATAATTTTTCGGCTCGTGAAAAATATGTTTTGATAGCGTTCGATACAAGTCGATACTATTTTGCATATGACTATTAAGCTCATGTAAATGATGCCAGAGCAAACCAATAATATTCGAAATAATACCCAAATTTTTCTATATAGACAACAACGTGTCTAATGTTTAAATGTAATCTGAGGGTAAGTTTCGGGCCGGATGCCGAATCGGGTTGTTAGCAATTTTCTGTCAGCTTTGTAATAACGTGAAATTTTTTCATGCTATAAGTATATACAAAATCATCGTTTTTACTCGGTGAACTGTAATGAACATTATGAATGCGGGGATTGGGTATAGCTTTCGAGTCGACGAGTTGTCCAAAAGGAGTAGCCCGAAAAAATAACTGCGGAAAAGAGGATGGAAAAAAAACCCGTAGAATTTTTTTCCATACTCAATTTTTTTTCTTCAGAATACCATGATACATCCTACATATTGCAGAGAAATCATCATTAAATGGTTATTGCTTCTTACAAGTACTATACGTTAATTCAGAATAAAAGGAAAGTTTTTATGACCATTGGAATAACACTAATTTTAAGAAAATGACTAACACGTTAATTTATGGTTTATAAAGATCCGATTTCAAATTTCTATTTGACAAAAATAGGTGAAAATAAATATTGAAAGATGCTCAATTATATATCAACGATATTTGGTTAATTCGCGATAATTTCTCAGAATTATTCAGACTCGTTTATACGTACATGACTGAGCATCAAGAGATAATAGTCCTGAAGAGAATTGTTCAGAATTCCATTCTCGACGTGAGCCGTCCAATAAGTTTGACCACCACAAATGACCACTTGACCCGGCCACATGTACACCCATTCCTTGCGAGGTGTAATTTCTACAACCTTCAGAGCCTCGCCGATAATTTCTCTCAGTGTATTTCTCATCGCCTCTTCCACCTGACACAACCAATTCTCGACATTACCAATGGGATATATCGATGGGCTGAGATGTACTTGCTCGTATTCCGCCGAATACATCATCGTTATTTCTAGATCCTCCTCAAATTTTAACTCTCTCATGTTTTCGAAGCATTTTTTCAAGTGGGGCTGTACAGCTCGAACATTTTTTGCCTGAGCGAGGATTTCCAGCAGCTCGTCGTCACTAAGAAAGAAGAATCTCGGAAAGACCATTCGTTTCGTCTCCAAATAATCCGAGAGACCTTTTTGTACCACTTCCAGAAGGGTTATGCACTCCTTCAGACTCTCGAGGAGACTCTTGTCCGGACAAATTTCGATTATCTGATCGTAATCGAGAGAAAATTTATTTCAAATTTCCTCAATTTTTCCCAAACCCAAATTCGGCTAATTTTGAGAAATTATGACTACGGACAAAGACATGAGATTTTTAAGTTGATATCGATGGTTAGTTTCAAAGTCATTAGTCGGAGTAAATAAATTGAGAAAAATATTAAATATATAACAAGAATTTTGAAACAAAAAATTATAACTCTGACAAGAATAAAAATATCTAAATTACTGATGGCTCAATTTGGAGAGAAAAAATGAGAGTGTACAATGAAAAAAATTAAAACTTATCTGTTTGCATTGTATTGATTTAAAAATAAATTTCCGCTATGAAATAATAGAAAAATGAGATCATGGAAAAACGTACGTTTGGACAGTCATTGGCATTTTTCATGATACGTCGCCAGTTTCGTTCCATCGTCTTGTATTTTTTCGCCTCAACTGGTAACTGACGACTTATGTCCTCCGAAGTGAATATGGGCTCAAGGTACATCCAAACTCTGTAAAATTCAATCAAGTACAATCATGTAATACATCATTGAGATAAATTTGTACTTGTCCAGTTTATCCTTCTCACAGAGGACGCTTTGCTTTTGTAAAAATTGGTTAAATGTTTTTATTCTTTTTTATTGATGCAAAAATATCTGTTAACGCTCGAGTTTTCGGAATTTTTCAACTATCAGATGAAAACTATTGACATAAATCATAAATGCTGTCATCTAGTGATTTCGAAGAGAGTTGGTTAATTTATCGAAAAAATTACGTTTGGGTTCAAGGTAAACAGGCTCTAGATATCATGATGAAATTCAGAGAAAAACCTCCGAATTAAAACGTGTCCATTGTCTCCTCGTATAATTTGCACGCACTTATACGAAGAATTCATGGGGAAACGATAATAACGATAAGGCATTTGCTCACAGAGGGGGCTTCGTGGATGGGTGGCAATTGCGAGAATGTCACGTGCAATTTGTAATTTGAAGGTTTTTAAAAGTTTATTTTACTTTTGAACTTCAATCCAATGATCTATCACTTCCTGTGTGAGCTTCAGACTGCGTTCCCATTCGGCTATTCTCTCGTCGAAGGCAGCTCTGAAGGGGCTAAAACTAATTTGCTGGGTATTCATGAGATGATCGTCCAGTAGTATGAGAATTTCGTCAGAAATCTTCATTATGTACGTTCCTGAAAAATTGTCAAAGTCATTATTTAGTGTTTAAGGGTGAGTTGTTTTTTTTTTCTTTTTTTTTTTTTTCATAATCCGCAGCGAATCGTTCCTAGCAGCTAACCGGTATTTTTGTGGGGTGTCACTTCCATTTTTATGGATTGCCACTCATTTGACATTTTATCCAAAGTTTCCTCGATCGAGTATTCCTTGGCAGCGCTCTCGGCAATCTCCTTCACGACATCCTTAAAGTTCTCAATGCCCAAAACGAGTAGGCCCTTCATGGTGAGCGAGGGAGTGAGAGCCATTTGAATGCCAGTTCGAGTGCTGAGTTCTTCAAAGTGTCGGGGCTTCATACCGGGATTTCTCAAAGATTGCATCAGACTGATGTACGGCTTGAACGATTCTATTCGATCTCGTATTTCAAGTGCAATGGCGGCTATTTCTGGTGAAAAAAAAAAAAAAAAAATCACTCATTGAAATATGATAGAAGTTATCGCGAAACTCAAAACTGAACTGGTGAAGCTCGAATAACCAACTTGGATGCTCCTGAAAAGTCTTGGCGCATCGAGACATTGTTTTGTGCATATCGTTTACCATCGTCTCAATCTGTTGACCATCTATACTCATTAGAGGATTCTCCATCCATATCTCGTACCAACGGAGCCAATCTGGACCATAATCGTGAGAAATTTTAATGAGGTACCTCCAAGCAATAGTATTTGGGATTTCGCTAGAGATTTTGCTCGAGAATCACGTGTAATTAATTACTCTGAGAAAACATCTTTTAATTTAATCAAGATAGAAAAAAGATTAAATCAAGATTGATGAAAAAAAATTGTATCAAGATGTAAAAAACGATACAAGTCATGAAAAAGATTCAATATGTAAGAAATAAGTGAATGATTATGGAAGCAATGATGAAATATTTGTTAAAAGTTACATCGTCAACCTTTCGAGATATCGTTTTAAAACGTTAAGGGGCCCTGCATGAGCTTGGGGCCCAAAAAAACATGTCGATTATCAATATTTTTTTCTGATAAGAGTATTGAGATTACGAGGTCGGGATTTTACACACACACACATACATAGTCTTGCCAAGTTTAAGTTTTTTTTTAAATTGAAAAATATTGATAAGCAATAAGGTTATTATTATTTAAACAAAGTCGCTGCATGGCCAATAAAAAAAATCACTTCTAGTATTGTAATAAAACTTTTTTATCACCGGATGATTTTTTGATATCTTCATCAATTTTTTTAATAACAAGTGATTAAAGTTGTTATTTTTTGTCGAAAATCAAACTTTTTTTTCCACAGCTTACCATTTTCGTAATTTTCAGAGTTTCAAAAAAGTATCCAGTAATACAAAGTTTTATTATTACACACTAAAAGTACATTATTTTATTTTTCATTTCAGATCATTCACTTTGTTTAAATAATAATAACTTCATTACCTATATTTTTCAATACAACAAAAAAACTCAAACTTGGCAAGACTATGTATTAACTGTGTACAAAATTTCAACCTCATCCCAATATTCTCCTCAGAATAAAAAACAATTGAAAGCTAACCTGAAAGTTTTTTAGGCCCCAAGCTCATGTAAATCCCTTAAGTATAGTGGGGTTTATAGACATTCGCAAGTGAACGTAAACAATCCTTTTTTCGATCGCTTGGGTCTTGGTATGCAAAATCTTTGGGTCCAAAGGAATTTTCCGATGAAAAATTTGCCGATGAGCAAAGGAGTTGCTTTGCAGCGATATAGAGAGAAAGGAAAGAAGGAAGGAAGAAAGAGACCGAGTTAATTAAATCCGGATGTTAATATTTAATTACCGGATGCTGTTAACCATAGATTTTGGTACGGTTCGAAATCTTTCGTTAATTTGGCGAGATGTTCGAAGGGAACTACGGGCACTCCAAAAAGTTTTTGTCGCTCATTCAGCAAAAGTCCCTGTTCTTGGCAGTCCTTCATTGATTTCCAAACTCTCTTTGTGTCTATTGCAGTCTCGTGTACCTTTCCAATGTCGCTCTGCAAAGCGATGTTTGTGACGTTTCCGACGAGCGTGTCTATTTTGTCTAAAAGATTTGCCTCGTCCAATATCTGTTGCTTGAAAAATTTGTCCACTTCTTCGGCTAGAGAGGCAATCGTCTGTTGTGTCTATTGTAAGAGGAATGAAAGCGGTTCATGATGGTAAATGTGATGTTTGGTGACGTGATGGGAATTTTATGACGCGAAAAGCTTGTGTGATCTCACCATAAGGGTCACCCCTCAAGAGGGTCAAACCCTCTTTGGTCGTAATTGATTCCATTATAACGAAGATTTTATTATTATTACTATTTGTTCTCATTGTTGTTGTTATTGTTATTACTATTATTAGAATGCTAGTGAACCAGTGGGTCATTGCAGGTCTGGCTCTTTGGTCCTTTGACCAGGTCAAATGGGGTATTTATAAGTGTCAGTGGTAGTGTCCACTCGAGTATACCTCATCATTATATATATATATATATATATTGGCCTACTTGAAGGTCAACTTCAAGGGGATAGCCGATGACTTCCCACTTTGCTCGAAAATCCTCGTCTGACAGATTCCACTTAAACGTATCGAGAATGTCAAATTCAAGTTTGAGCTTTTGCATCGTATCGTCGAAAGCTTTGACCGTCAACGGCACCGTATCCATCCACTCCCGAATTTCGAATATTTCCTCAATACTGTGTGGTTGTTCCTTTAACTTTCGCCGTATTTCTGAGTAATTGTCCAACAATTCGTTGATCTGTTCGCGCAGACTGTCCGTGAACATGACGAGCAAACCGTTTGCGAGATTTTTCCGTTTTTCGATAAGAAAGTCTTTGAGTGGTTCGACATTAACAATAAACGGTCCCATCTGTATGCTCTTCGGTATCGTCCCCTCGAGATTGTGCTGCATACCAATGTGAAAGGCTATTTCCTCCTTTACTTCCGTGGCCGAATGGTTTTCATTTTTGAAATTCCTTGAAAAGATACGAGAGCAGTAGATGATATGGTATTAGCTCTATGGTACATAGTAGAGTGATTGAGAAATGGGCTATTTTTTCAGAATTTGTTCTTCATCAAATTTCTTTTTTAAATTCGGAAAAAGTACGACCTCTAATATTTCGTTTTGCAATGAAAATTTCAAGGGTGGTTCCTTCGGTCATGAGGAATCCAATTCTCGTGGCAGAGTGAAAAAAACCACGTAGCTAAGTCACTAGTCACCACAGCTAGGAAGCGTTATCTACATGGAAATAATTTGTCAGCAAAAATATGTAAATCGTTCAAATAAATCTGGCACTGTTGGAAATTACCGTGGTAAATGGTAATCCATCTCAGTCAATTATTTCTCAATGATATATAATCATATAAATATTATCAATCATATAAATACTATCAATCATATATATATATATATATATATATATATATATATATATATATATTTAAATAGATGTACCGTCTGACAAATTAATCTTCCATGTGGGGATGTGTAATTGATTGAGTCTATTTACTAATAACTCACTGAATATAGTTGTCAACGTCTAGAACATAGAGATCCAGATATTTTTTATATTCTCTGGCATACGCGATAAGGGGTATGATTGATTTTTTATAAGCATTCATAAGTCGAGCTCTGACATCACAGACAGATTCCTCCAAGAGACCAACGGCACTGAGATAAAGATCGCGTGAGAACTTGAGACCGGTGAGAAGAATGGGATGAGCTTGTCTTATTTGATGACACTGGATAAGCGCGTTGTCAAATAGAGATATGATAACATGCTGGATGGATGGAGTAATTGGGAATGTAATCGGTTTTTCATATAAGCTTTGCTCGGATCTGTAAACAAGCTCTGTAAATATCTTATTCATACCTCAAACGTCTCAGGATTTTTCGAATAATAAGTCTCCTCCTCGTTCATTTTCATCTCAATGAAAAAAACAGGATTCGCTGAAGGAGAAAATTGTGTATCTACGAGATTGTCCCCCCAGGCAAAATTTTCCTCTACCTCAAGAGCACACAGTGCAGGAGTCTCGAGCATCGTCACGTAAACTCTCATCGAATTCTCCACGAGATTACGCAATGCATTCTGTCCAACGAAAGGGATGAAGAATTTTTTTTTGTTTCTTTTCAATCAAAGTTCCATTTTTTTTTACCATAGCATCGATAAGTTTTAACTATAATTTTTCAGTGATAACAAGCGACATTTTTTCTTTAAACGTATTAAGCCATCCATCATTGTCAACCAATATGCGTTCACATTGTTGGAAGAATATTTTTTTGCAAAGATATTAATTATGCCAAAAGCATGATGATTCTACTACTTTCTTACACCTAAAGTAGAAACATATCCCTTCGAGTGCGTGAAAAAAATAAACTTTCAAACCCATAAATGCATTTAAATTAAAATGATCGATGACATTGAAAAGATAGAAAAACTTTTTCATTTTCATTAGTCGCGCTGGATAGCTCAAAGATAAAAAATAGTAAAGAATAATATTCAATTGGAAGGTTGATCCGCGATAATTCGCCCCAGTACGATTCAAGCCCAGGAAAACCCCCCGATCCCAAAAATATATTTTCCTCCAAGAAAAATGTCCTCTACCGCCAAAATGTTCCTTCTTTTAGGATTAGTTGTCGCAGAACGAACTGTCGTGGATCGATTGTCAATTGACGAAATTGTCCATCACCATCGTTCTATTCGGTATGATAATGGATGCCAACCTGCATAAGCATTATTTTTAAATCAACGAATCGTTTGAGCTTCAAGACATCGTAAATATGTGGAATCTTAAGATCGATATTGAAACATCCTTTGCCGATGTCCCTCAGCCACATTCTAATCGAACGAACAATCGTGTCAAGCCACTGTTCTTTGAGATACTTGATCGTGGTGTTGGTCGTTTGAATCTGTTCAGCCTCGAACTCATCGAGCGTTATAGCTTTTCCGTAACTCGTGACAAATAAATTAATCGTGGAAACCTCGAGACAAGTTTCTACTATACAGAGGATCGCCTCGTACACTTCCAAATGAACGTAGATCGTATTCCAGTGGAGAAGATCCCTCATTTTCTGTGTCAAATCAATGATTGCTGATACAAACTACGTATATAGGGGGGATGGGGGTAAAACGGGCAGGGGGACAAACCCCCTATATATTTAGGAAAAAACTTTGGGATTTACTTTGAAATTTTCCATTCCAGTTTGAAATTTTCCAGTATCCACAGGTCTTAGCAAACTCTCCTGGGGTCTCCAGGTGATGAACTTGAACATATTTGGGCAGGTCCGCATTAATTGCCGCCATTCGAGACCGCACATCGTCCGTCTATAGTCCAATTCAATTTCTTCATTTACCTGTTTACATGAGGAATTCAACTGTTTATAAAAAATGGCTGCTTATATCAACGGTAAGAATTGATTAATTTAATTAATAAAAGTTTAAGTGAAAGCAAACAAAAATTGAACTGAATTTATCCATTTTACAGTTTGTTTTCGGTTAATTGGGAGACTGCAATTTAATTTAGTACAGTGAAAAGAAATATGTGATTTTGAAAGATTTAAATTTTCATCCGTATGAGATTAATTGAAATGATATGAATCGTATTTTTAAGAAATTCAAACACCCACGCTTGTAATATTCCTTGATGAAAAATTCAATTTTCCCTGTCTCAAGGCAGATTGAATTATCGTATTTTTATGATCCTCGCTGAATGGGGCAATGCCTCCAACCTGCATGCAGTCCAAGTATAGATTGTATCTAGGACAAAATAAGAGTATAAAAAGTTATGTCCTCATGCATAGTAGGGTAGGTATAGGTACAGTGGACTCAGAGGATGTAGTGATATACCTCTTGTACAAGAATTATTCGTAATTTTTTCTTTGATCAATGATTTTAAAGGACTATATTTATTCGAATGATGCTCCAGCACTGGCTACAATCAATATTTAATTTTCACATCGACGATAATTTTTCCACAAGCCTGCTATGGATAATTCATTAAATCGATAATGCACAGCGGTGGAAATAGATTATATTGCAATAAAAATTGCAAACAAATTGGAATTCTTATTGATCTGATAGTCCTGTCAGTGTGAATAAAGAGACGCGACAGACTCCCAATGCCAAGTAATTAAAAATAAATAATACATATATATACTCGTATAGCCACTGTAGGACTGTAGGAGGTAAACATCGATGTGTGTGGTGCAACGTTGGGCGAGCAACGTTACTTATATTACCGATCTATTCTATTGAAACATTCGCCGAAATAATTTCAGATTAATCTCCGAAACATCCAGTCACGATATATTTTCCGATCATTCATCGTCGGGATTCATAACAATTTTTTTCATCCATAGTGTATTACGTATTTGTAATTTATTATCGTTTCATGGCATAATCATTCATTAGTTTAAGTACGAACCGTGAATATTTCACAGTTTTGGCCATAGTTGGTGCTTAACGACAACATTCATCGACCGATCAACTCATCAATCTTATGTAAATAATAATTAAAAAAATAGCATACACCATAAACTATGAGTGGAGAAAATTGTGAGGATTCCATTTGACAATTTATTTGAGGAAATATATATATGTATATAGTCTCCAGATGATTCTCAGAGAGTAATGTGCAATTATTTGGACGAATGCTTCAAGAATGCAAATAATAAGGGAGCATCCCTGGCTCATCGCTGAACCAGAACAGCGCAGCTTATATCATACCGAGGCTATGCGCATACTCATAGTCGCTCACTCAATAACAGAAGTATCTTAAACGAGAAACTTATAATTAGTCGCGAAGCGCTCAACCCATTTAAGTCGAGAGGATACGAACCATTGCAGAGAAATTCATCGAAATTAAAGGATCTTAAATGATCATCGGTGCGTATAAATGTGCGCGAAGCTCCCCCTCGTGTCCACACTCTAACGATGAGTTAATTATTTCGACTGACCTGATACAAGCTTCGGCTTTATTACGAGCTTCAATCGCAGCGACGACCCTTTCAGCAAATACACGAGGATCCTCAGCGTAAAATCGAATGTATATGCGTGGAAGGTGAAATTTTCTTGCATAACCGTCGAGAGTTTGTACCCTCCACAATTTTGTCTCGTAGTTGTAATCGAATATAGCGGCATTGTACCAGTCGTAAAGATTTGCGAGGTCTTTGACATTTCTCGGCTGCGGGTACTTTTCCTCTTTAGGTTTTTTTACAAAAACCGTAGCGGGAAGTGGATGTCTCGTGTTATCGATGAGCCCAAGTTTCATCCAATCGTCGACGGTCCTGTATATTTTTTCTCTTATCATTTATCAAAGAGAAAAGGTTGTTTTGTACTAATAATGAATGGAAAAATTTATCGATGTTTCCTCTTGTACTGCCTGTATTTTGGATAGGATAAAAGGACCAATAAATAAGAGAGCTCCAGTGAATGAGTAACCGTGTTAAAATCACTATATATGTATATATATATAGCAACTATATATACATATATATATATATATATATATATAGCGAGCAACTTTTACGGAGGCCCACACGTTCCCTGGTGAGGTTACCCTATAATCTAATTGCCAAGTTGAAAATTGAGGAGATTTCCTTGATGTTACGATCTATGTGAACTTTACTCGCTGGTTCATTGTCAGGGTGTCGTGTACAGTCTGTCGATGACTCTTAAAAGTCAATGTCAATGTCGCTTTTGGATAATCAGAAACGAGAAATGAGGAGTTGAAAATGGCGTATTAACAATACTTTGATGAACAATCAGGCCGCTACAAACTTGTGACGATAAAGATATCGACTGATAGAGATGTGAATACGATCTTGTATTTACACTTTCAAACTGGTAGAATTATAACTGTTTGAGTTGTAAATGTGTTGTGATTTAAGGGCTTTCTTATTTGCCATGGATATTATTTAGCAGAGTTATAATTCGATAAAGATCTTTCCAGCGATTTGTATTTGAGTAAAGTTGTTATTATTATTTTTTAAATATTAGTGAGGTTTTGTATTTGGTAGATTTTTCATACCGTAGAGCTATTGTATGGTAGAGATACCATATCTTTGGAGAATTGTGGTAGAGCTGTTAATTAGTTTACGTTTTTGGTCGATTTTTAATATGGCAGGTCTATAACAGAGTACAGATTTGTTATCCCAAAATTGTATATCTACAGAGTTAATGAATGGGAGGTTAGTTTTCTCATTCGATAGAGTTATAATTTGGTAAAGAGAGTTTTTGGAGAGTCGTAACTCTCCAATGTAGGGAAGAGTTAGAAATGGTAGAGTTGCAAATGTTCTGGGACATGTAAGCATCCTTAATTGATAGAGAAATCATTTAGTGCACCGTAGCATTGGTGAATGAAATATTTGACACAACACTGAATTGAATTTGAGCCGGCGGGCACAGCACTGCTCGATATATCGCAACATGGATAACAACCATTAATGTCATCATAGGACGAGAGTAGTCATAGTCGATTAAGACCATATATGTTGACATAACGAACCTGCAATCAAACTCCTCGTCATCGAAAATCTCGAGTGGAAGATAATTAATGGTGGCATAGAGACCATGTTTTTCCTCATCACCTGCAAATGATCGAACGACATCTGGTGGTAAAATATCGAGTGACGTAACTCCCGCGCCGATAAGCGTGTCCTGAACTCGTAGATTTCTGTAAAGTCTCCGTCGGCGCTCTGCCTCGACATTACGCGGCAAATGTTTTGGCTCTACATATATCTCCATCTGAACTTTTGGTGCAAAAGTCTCGGCTGGGAAAGACTTGGAAAGGTTTTTTTATTAAAATTATTTATTTTTCAATTCAATCATTAGTAAATGATGTAGTGAGAAACGAGAAATTACGATCGACCCATCCCCGGGAAAGGTGATCCATCGCTCGGCAGCACCGAGGATCCTAACATTCTCGGTGCTCCTAAGATTATCTCCAACCATCGCCGTATGCTGTTCCGTGAACATTTGCCACACGAGCTTAGTTCTCCTTGGAGCAGTCGGCTTGGCTTTCACCGGATATTCCGAAGTTCCTGTTTTACGCCCACCCCGAAAATGCAGTTGTATGCCATGGTGGTAATAAATGTCCAACTACTCAACCTATTCAACCATAAGTCGATTAATTACCTGTAACGATTTCCGAGTAATAGCCGCGTTTGGGTGTCGTTGGCTTATTCATTTCTCGCGAAAAAATCATTATTGTACGATTCCTTTTTTTCCTTCTCAAGCGGTTCAATCAATCCTTTCCTCTTTCGAGTTGCCTTGAAGGAAGTTAAGAAAGAAAAAAATGAAATTCGATATTTTCGAGATATCGAAGAGTTTTCAGCATATGAGTTTTCCGCAGAATGAGAGAGATACAGATCAAACACCAATCTTATTCTACAGGCGGTTTACAGAAACAAAGCAGTCTATATGACTGGTTGACGCGATCGTAAGACGTCGCGTTTCACCGTGAAGTTATATACATAGTTTTATTATTAGAGCATAGGCATTGTTCTAGAATTTTTATCAAGAGATTTTATTGCATAAATAGATTGTTGATATCATATCTATCATCTATCATATATCTCTCCCTCTCCCCCAGACTTTCCTTTTCTGTCTAACGTCGCTGTCTTTTTCTGCATCATCTCGCTCACATTGTCTCTCTATCGCTCTTTGTCTACATCACGCTCTTCTTTCTCACTATCGTGTCTGTTTTTTCTACTTTTTTAAATTTGTTATTCCTAAATAAAATACATTCAAAAAAAATCTAAGCCCGATGTACACGAAACACATTTGCGATCTCATATTTTTCTTTACAATATATATTTCTGGGAAGTCAGAAACATTGTAAGGAAAGATAAAAATCGAAGATCGCTAATGGTTTGTCTGTCGAATCGCCGATCGCGTATAGTGCCATCTTACGGTTGCACGCGCCGCACGGATGGTAACTCGTTGCGTGCGCCCCGTTCACTACTATGCCGACCCTATCGGAGTTTGTCAAAACTACTACTCACTTGGCAAAACAGATTTTTCGCCTACTTCTCTGTCGGTACCGAAAACTGCGTACCAAATTTTTTCAGAACCACGAACTGCGTATGGCGATTCTGCAGTTCGTGGCTCTTTTAGTTTGTCCTAAAGATCAACCATTTAGGAGAATTTTGGTACCAGAGTGAAAGCAGCTTTCTCTCTCGCATTCACAATGACTTATGCAGAAACTGTTTTACCAACAGAGGTCATTACCTTAAAAGGAACAAAATCGAAACTGTATCAAAAATGAATTTGAATCAAGTTGAAGAAATAGCCGCGAGTGTGGCGCCATTGTGTGATCCAGCGTGGTGCTGCCACCATTAGAAAACAACGCCGCGTGTACAGCCACGCGCTTACCATCAGTCTCGTACGAGTCTCGACGAAAGTAGCGCGCTTATTTACACACGACAACACGGCAGTGTTGCACGCGATGTTTTGTCGATCTGCTGCTGTCACGTGTGTATAGATCCGTGGTCTTGGTCGTCGGGCGTGAGGAGCTTGACGGGCCCGCCGAGGTCGGTGTGGAGAGCGACAAGGAGAAGTTTGAGACTCAAAGAGGTGGTCGACAGGTGCCACCCTCTACAGTCATAGCTCGTAATAGAAGTACGCGGGTTCTCCTCAGAGCAATAAAGAAACGTTGAATCAGCTGTAGTGTTTTGTCGTTAGAGGATTGTGCTTGTTTGCCGCGGTGCGTGCTGTGTGTGGCGCGACGACCCGACCAACGTCGGACTTAAACGACGGATAGCGAAAAGAGGCACACTCGGCTTATTTAAGCTTTTTTTGCGTGTGTGTCAGTGGTATGTCTGTGTTTTTGTGTGTGCACGTATGTATACTATTTCTCAGGGAGATTATTAGCGTGTGTCGCGAGTGAAAATCGTGGTGTACTCGAGAGTTCGCGAATAGAGAGAAAGTCTGTCGCTGTCTCTCTTTCTCTCTCGGTCTGCAACTCTAGCTCAGTGTCGGGGGTATACACAAGGCCGTGTACCCTCGGCCTATCTCGTTGTCGAACAAAAGTCACTGCACAAACAAAAGTGAGAAACGATAAAAGAGGAAAACGAACGAGAGAAGGGTAAAGAGAAGCAAGAGCCAGAGAGGAGCAACAAAATAAGAATAACAGTTTAAATAAAACACGAAAAAACCCTTTATACCGGAACGCTCAAGCGGGGCATGACGGGAACAGGTGACAATAGTCTCGCCATGTTAGATTTCACGAGATCGCCGTACGTGCGTTAGTCGCGGAGTTTTCCATTTTTTTTTATTTTTTTTTCCTTCATTTGTTTTATTTATCTATCTGACGAGGATATTTATTTATTTATTATCGGGAAAATTGAAGAAAAATAAAAACAAGCAAACAACCAAAAACAAACAAACAAACAAACGAGAGGGGGCGAGTTTCCACGGGGCAGTGATCTACACGAAAATCATCCAAGCTGGATAGGTTACCCGAGTATCTCCGCGATACCGTGGACTGGTTTATGGGGTAAGTTTCAGTCGTTTATTATTGCGCTCAGAGCCGGGACGTAATTAATTATCATAACAACGATATTACAACGACACACGCTCTCTCTCTCTCTCTCTCTCTCTCTCTTTGTCTCGTATATTTTTGAGCGCGTGTCGAGTTTTCTGAAAAATTTGTTTATCTCTTGTGTTTTGCTTGGATTGCTCCCCCCTCTCCCTTTCGCAGTTTTTCGCTCGAAAGACGAGGTTATCGTAAACTCGGGCCATTTTTTTGCTCGTTCGTGCTACGCGGCTAGGTTATATATATATATGTGTGTGTGTGTGTGTGTGCATCTGCAGAATATACCTGCGTGTGCTATAGAAACGCGCTACTTGCTGGCCCTCTAATGTAATACGTAAAAAAAAGGAGAGAGCGATAGAGCGAGAAAATTACATGGAGCTCGTGAACAAACTATCCTCGTGTTTTTTTTTTTTCATACGCGTTTGCTGATCCCCATCCCATTTCTTGTTGAGTCACCGCGTGTTTTTATACTTATACAGTGTTAAATAAAAAACGAAGTCGAACGTTCTTTTTTTCCGAGAGAAAGTTCTACGAGAGAGACGCCCGCCGTTGAGATTTATCCCCCTGCTTGTACGCTTATTCTCTGTTGCTCGATTATCGTCACGGATAGCAACAGAATTCGTGATTTCTCGGTTCCTCGGTCTTACCAGGAATCTGTGAAAAAAAAGTTTATCTTTGTCTAATTTTCAAACTAAAAACGAACGCGAGAGAGAGAGAGAGAGAGAGAGCGTGAAAAATTGTTTTGCTTTATCATTGCGAACGATCCTCTGGTGATTATCACGTGACTCATAAGTGTATCCTTGGGTTTCTTTCATTTCTTCACATTGCCTACTAGTATTTTGGTTACGTACATATCTCGATCGATATTAAATTGCGGATTGCGCAAATAATTATCAACGAATTGGGATTAGGGTTGCAGCATGATCGTAATCTTCAATGAACATCGAATTTGAATTGATTAACGATCATTGTGATGCCCTTTTCCTTTTATCGCAATTTTTACTGCCCATTAAAAGTCGATTATCTAATTTGGTCACTTGACGGTCTATATGACCGACAAATGACGCACGACATCCATTCAGTTGCAAAATGACGTCAATTAATTTTTTTCGACAATTTCAATTTCGTTTATATGAAAATTTTAGTCTCTAGTTTGTATATATTATGACCAAATCGATCATTATCTTTGTGGTCCCGTGGCAATAATTTTACCGCAACGAGTATCGAATTGAATCTCGATTTCAGCTCGTATCTCACACCTGAATATTGGGTCTCGAATTTTCTGTTCTTTGATTTTGACGTTGGTGAAGAGAACAAAAAATTGCCACTAAATTGTGCGCGGATAAAACTGACGAAAAAAAAAAAAAAAAAAAAACAACAAATGAACGTTTTCACTCTCGCGCTTGGGCATAATTATTTCACCTCGAGCAGTGTCAAGCGTATGCATAAATTCTATGACGGAGTTTTGACGATGCGTGTTTACACGAATTTGCTTACGTAAACCAACTCGACTGTGTTTCTGTGTCATAGTTTATGCCCCCTCTGCAATGATGTCGATAACTATATATATACACACGTTAATACATATGGAGAATTTCGAGTAAGTCAACCGGGGCCTTGACTCCCACAATCTTTAATTTTTTCTCCCCACTTTTTCCTTTGGGGAGAAAAAAAAAAATTTCAGATCGATTTTTTAGGAAGGAAAATAATTTGTTGAATACAAGAGACTGAAAATGCAGAAAAAATGTTTTTATATATTTTTTACAATCGATAAAGTCCAATCATGGTAATTAAAAACATTGATATAACGAACGATCCGAAAAAATCTGAACATTTTTGGGTAATCTTTTTTTTTTTGGTTACTACTAATTGCAACGTACTAATTGTAAAAGGAGAAATTAAAGAAAAACAAAAATGAGAGTGGGTTGATTTCGAATAGCCCATGTATGCGTAAATATCAAAGACTTGTACTAAAATTATGAACGATCTTGTTTTTCGTCAACAACTAACTCAGTTTCTCTGTTAAATTTGTGACACTACTGCACGTACAAACAATTATTAATGCGCAATTTAGACGTTGATATTGTGTGCACGACGACCCACGCAGTGTCTCGTAAAACGTGACTTTTTCTTTGCTCGAACACACAAGCACATGCTTGTTGGGTGTGTTAGGTCAACGCCGAATCTTGATATGCCTGGGAAAAAAAATGTTAAATTTTTAATATACACTGCTTACTGCAAAAATATTTAATCATAAAACTAAATTATAAAATGCAATTCAAAAAGACTGAAATAATTCATAGCATATCATGAATAATAATCTGTTACTTGATGCAACAATTCATTTTTAATTTTCGCTACAGTCGGAAGATGCCTCGATACTTTGAATTGACTAGTCAAACTTCGTGTGGTCATAATTTTTTACAATATTGATATAACTTTTATTAAATATTTATGAGCCAGGTACATGCCTTATGCGATTATAGTGAAAGTCATGAGAACATTTTTATAATAATTAATAGATTCATGATATATTATGAATTATTTCCCAAAAAAAAAATGGTCCAAATGTGAACATACTTTTAATGATCAACAGCTGCAGTAAAATTAAACTGATCTATCGGTTCTCGTAAAAGACAAATCCCTTACTCTTCGTACTGGTCAAAACTTTGGTCAGAATTTTTGACCCCCAACATGCAAAAGATTGCACAGTTTCGTAGAAATCGCGATCGTATTTCGTCATTCTCTCTCAATACTTTACTTGGGACTATCGATCGTCTATGAAACTATACCGAGACGAAGAAAATAGACGGTGGATTAGTTCGGACGGTAAATATATGTCATTGGGAAAAAAAAGTTATGACCTGGCTTGGTCGAACTAAAAAAAAACACGATGAATTTCAGTCACGAGTATTCGTTTGATATATTAATAAGTATCGCTTTTTTTTTTTTTTTTTTAAGATTGATGTCCTTCGCGATATTTTTTATCGCATTCATTGGCTTTTTTATAATGTTTTTAATCGTTATTTTTCATGCATGTAATTTGTCATGCATCGTTGACTCGAGAATCGTATATCGTAGAGGGGAAATTATACGTTCGTTGGTATTTATCGCAAGGCGATGATTGGATCGTCGGTAGTTTATTTAGCGATGAAGTTTCTCGCTAATTTGCAGGCTTATTTTGAGACATCATCATGAGAAGAGTCATTTCGGTATGCTTTTATAAGTATATATATATATATATATATATATATATATATATATATGCGTATATGCATATATATATGCACACACGTACACGAAGCTAGAGAGTCGGAATCGTTGCCATCTATTTTTGGGATACGAAGAGTCTGTCGACTCATATAGTACACGGGAAGAGACACACGCGTGTCTCAAAACGTCCGCACCGATCGCTGTAATCGTCGTCGTCGTCGCTCGATGGAGATTGCGGAAGTTGGTGTAACGATGACGATGAAATTTCGAGTATTCGTACGATAAATTATTCCACTATTCTTGTGCCTTGGTAAAAAACAGCCTTGTGCGCTCGTTATGGTCAAAGGAGACAACATTAGAGAGAACAAATATATAACAGGAGGAAAATAATAATAATAATAATGGTTCAATTTTTTGTGAGCCCGTTATGATTGTTCTCGATTATATGGATTTACAAAAAGTAGCAAGTCCTGTTCTAAAGGGAAATATTGAAATTCATTTATTCATATTCATATTCATGTGTGTATAAAAATCGATGGTTAATATACCGGGTGTCGTACTTCAACCGCCATCGATTACAACAATATAGGGGATGAAATATTCGTCAATATATTAAATAATGGATGGAATTAGTTAAGTCTTTCGGCTCTGAGTTTTTGCCCCACTAAATCATGGCCAAACATGAGGTGCGTCATGAAGTTCTAGTTATGAAATGCAACAAGATTTATAGGGTTACAACTTTTTTTTTTACATAAAGTTGAAGGTTGTCCGTTGTCTATGCTGAAAGAAAAACGAAGATGTATCTCAATTTTTCACAAAGTTATAAATTTTTAAACGTGTTTCTGGGACATGTGTGTCCCCCAGCGAAAGGGTTAATGTACCGGGTGTTTTTTTTTCAACGTTCATTAATTCAACATTCGTTAGAGTGTCCTATTTCGATCGGCATTCTGTCAAAAAAGGGAGGAGATAAATTAAAATTTCGGGAATTCTATTTTCTTCAATCACCTAAATGTAAAAGAATTTTGGAGTTCATTACAGAATTTAAGGCAATGTGAAAGAAGCTGGAGGTAACGCGAGTACGAAAGAGACTCGTACAGCGCTATATGCAGCCATGAAAATGTAAAATACGAACTGTGAAGAAATCTTTTCGATAATTATCCTCTGAAATTGTTGATATTTTTACGAAAATCGAACTTTTATGGTTTGCTACTGGCAATAGCGTACACCATATTAAGATTTTTCTCTTTCTTTAATATGAAGGATCTCGGAAAAAAAATGTTCTATGATACTGCAACTATTTTTTAGAGTCTGTACATGTTTCAGCACAGCGTTTAAATTCAATAAAATTTTCAAAGAATGGCTATTTCGGATTTATGAATTTTGACCTCAAATTCGTAATCAGCGACCTCGAAAATCCCTGAATACCAAGTTTCATTAAATTCAAGGTACTAGAAAAAAGTCGGACCCGAAAGGGGTCAAGTGATGTTTACAGGCCCAATCCCTTCGTCTGAATGAATCTATTGATTGGAACTTGGCGTAGATTTTTATTATTATTTGGAACCGTTTTGGGGGGTGGCCTGGAGAATATTTTTTTACGTCATTTTTCCATTTAAGGGCCACACTGATATGGATGTTAGCATTTAGCTCGTCTAAGCAGATGGTACTTTGGCAGTAGCCCTGAACCGGACGAAGTAAAACATACTTCGTCCAGAATCGCCGATGTCACTGCTCTCGGCAAACACGCTTGCCGCAATACATATACAAAAGGGAAATCTCAACAATGATAAATCGCAACAAATTTATGATTTCTCGGTTATACACGAATACAAACTTTTATGAATACCTGATGGTACGATTCGTTAAAAAAAAACCAATGAATAGACCCTCCTTCTACTGACCCAACGGAATTAATAAAAATATCATTTTGAATATTCGTATCTTTGAGAAAAAAATCGTTTTTTCTGACCAACTTGACCATCACTTGAATCACTTGACCAACTATTAATAATTGAAAAATTCAAAAACTAGTCAAGTACGATATATTCACTGTAGATCGACTAATTCAATTCTCAAAAGGAAATCGAGTATTTAAATAGTGGTGAGATAAAAATGGAAGGATTTTGGCCCATGATGTAAAGTATCTGCCGATAAAATAGAACATATCACAGTTTGTCTTGGCAACTGCCCGTCATTTTGCGGTACGATACCATTAGCTGTTTTATGTTATATATACATGAAGTAGAGCGAAAAAGTAAAAGAAGCAATCAATTGTCGCTTGAACGGCATTAATTGCTATTTGTCGTTCACAAAGGTAAAACAAAAAAAAACTGTTTTTTTTTTTTTCGTTCCGACATCAATAAGTTCCGTTAAATTTCTATTTAAAAAAAACTGTTCAATACAAGTAAATTTGTTTCCTTGATTTGTTACAAAAAATATGACGATCGCAAAACGCTAATAATCAGATCAAAGCTTTAAAGAAAAAATTTCGATGTGTTGTTTGGGCTTGTTTGGCCTCGCAGCTTTCACATTTTATTTATTTTCATAGGATACATATGGCAGAAAAAAGTAGGACAATTTTTACAACCAATTCAATTTAAATAAACCCTAACATTATTTCTAATTGATACTTAAAAAATATTATTTCGCACTATTTTATCTTTTGTACTTTCGTATCTCATTATTCATTTCGGAAAAAAAAAAACATCAATATTCCACGCGTACTGAAGATTCTCGCGGACTTTTAATCACGCCCAGATATGTGTCCATATATTCCGTGGCTGCTCTTCGTTTGGCCCTGTGAAAAATGCTGGGTGAAAAATGTAGTGCTGGAATGGCGGCTCTTTGTCCCGGCAGTTCGGTGAGGGCGAAAAAGAAAGGAATACTCGTACAGGGTTCACGGTGGCTGAGGAAGAATGAAGACGAGTAACAAGATTGTATAAAAGAATCTCGATGGTATAGTATTGAGCTGACCCTACAGTCATTTTAGTCGAGGGAAAGGGTGGAAAAGGACGAAAAAAACAAAATTAAACAGAGAAACTAACGATCGGGCGGATCTGGTAGGTTTTTGCGAACCGAGGTCACGAGTGCATTCGTACTTATTAATCGATGGTCTCCAGGACGCCTCCGCGTTTATGCTGTTTCTCTCGCTTGACCTAACAAAAGCTCACCCCAGTTATAGACTTTGAGACCATTTTACGTTCGTTGCTTCTACCGAGCTCTCATCCTAATTTTTTTGTGTTTTTCAACTATTTACTATAAAACAATTTAACTTTCAATCAAACTATGTTTCCTTTATTTCGCATTATAGCTGCACACCATTTATAAATGGCGTGTAAATTAGTTTCAATAAATGTGAACGTAAATTTGCCTAAAATTTCTCGAACGTAATCCTCTGAACCGCCATTTTGTCTATTTCTCGGCTCGATCGTGACGTGTCGCATTCTGAATTTGTGTCTCCCAAAATTTATTAATCCGTGGATAGAAATTGTTATACTGATCTGCACAGGCAAATAGTCTTCCTTGGAAATAGAGAGAAAAAAAAACTATATATGTATATATATAGGGGCATGCTATGTGTACGCGCGATCTATACATGGTACATCGACACTGATAGAAGAGAAGGACTCTTTGCACGAGGTTGAGATGAGTCACAGGCCTCTGGCTTGCTCTGCCGATTCCCGATTACTCGGTGAATCACGTTCCATCTCGTCTCTCATTATTTGTCTCTCTCGCTCACTTGTTGTTACGCTCGACAAACGCCAATCCTACTCCGGCCACTCCGATGCCCTCTTTCTGTTTCTGCTTCTTTTCTTTTTCTTCCGCTTCGTCGTTCTTCTTTCGAGTTACACCAACACTAAAATTTTCAGAATTCGTATAAAATATAAGAGGGATCGATTTTTTTAATTATTATTATTTTTTTAATTAACGGAAGACTGTAGACGCTGTGTCAACTCCTTAATTGGTTCAGTAATGGATCTACATTTCACGATGTTGTCGCCGGATCCATTTCGATATAAAAAGTGCCCTGACACGCCCCTTCAGGCAAGATTGAGATATAAACATAGACGAGTTTGTCCTTCGCTACTTGCGATTCATCCATTTTTTATTTCATACATCTCGCGCTCTCAAAGGTGCGGAAAATTTCAGGGATAATGACGAAATATTTACTGTCACAGTGAAAACTCGTTGATTCGCGAGGCCCGTACTTGTCGTTAGTAATCCGCATCATCGAGGATGATTAACCCTAGATAGGGTAACTGGGGTCCTCGCGGACCTGCCTTCGTTTTTCCTTAAACACGGTTTTTTCTAATTTTCAGTAATTAAATTTCAAGTAAATGGTGTGCCTTCAATGCACACTATTGTCTTTCTGATTCAAAAATGAAGAAATTCATGTACAATACAGATATTTGACATTCCATCTAGAAAGCTTTTCATAATCAGGATACACGTGGGCTCCTCCAAAATCTCAGTTATCCCGTAGAAGGAAAAAAAAAATATCCGATGTAATACAAATTCTTTGAGTTTCATATATATATATATATATATATATATATATATATATATATATACAGAGTCATCGTATCTGGGAAAAGTTTGAAAACGATTTCGATTTCTCAATCGCTTTAACTCAATTAAAAACGATTAAGACGATGTGGTACTCCTCTGTCGGTAACAAAAACTGCGTACCAAAATTCTCCTACACGGTTGATCTTTCGGACAAACGAACAGAAACACGGACTGCCTATAACGATTCTGCAGTTGGTGGTTCTCTTAGTTTGTCCAACAGATCAACCGTTTAGGAGAATTTTGGTACCGGAGTAAAAGCAGCTTTCTCTCTCCTACTCACAATGGCTTACGCAGAAACTGTTTTACCAACAGAGGAGTAGCACATTGGCTTAAAAAATATCATGATGAAACTCTTATTTAATTATTTTTTCATCGAACACAAATGACAATTTTCATTTGTCGAATAAATCATTACAATATTATTTAAAACACTAAACTTTTTACACTACAAGGTGTCTGATTAAAACCTTTACATCAGTTATTTTACATTTAATTTTCATAATTTTTTATCTATATAATACATTGTTCAATTTTCAGTGAATTTTGTAGGTATGTTTGTACGAATTCGGTGAGAAACGTATATAAAATTATTTCAAAAACTGTCATTGTCTAACCGTAGAAAGAGATTTTTTTTTTCACGACGCATCGAACTCCTGTAGCCAAAAGTTCGATTTGGGGGAATGGTGACAGTATTCATATATATATATATACATATATATGTATATTTAGAGAGAGAGAGAGAAGATAGTGGTGATGCATGAACGCACAGCTATTTTTGAGTTTCCAGGGAGTCTCGAATTTAGCGGCCGGGAAAATCGGGGTTCTCCGCTATGAGCGACCTGACGTGGCCGCCGTCAATGTATATGCATTTTCCTCACATCCCTGGATCGATTATTGCGCTCTGTCCACGTCGTGCGATATAAAAGTATCAACGACAAAACGATCATTGGCTGTTGGTAAAGAGTGGACAGTCTATTCCAAAAGCCTTTCGTATCACGAGTAGTTGGACAACGTAATTTTTTTTTTTCATCCTTTGTTGAATTATTTTTCCCTTCATCCTTTCGTTTATTATTCGCATATTTGTTGAGTGATCTGTGATAACGCATGCGCGGTGAAAATCACAATTTTGTTGTACCGTTCGTGTTGATTTCAAAGTGAGATATATTCATGTTATTCCAACGTAAGGTAAACGGCCCAGTATCCGGATAGGAAGCAATATCCGGACATGCCGGGCGCCATGTTAATCTATACATATATATATATATATATATATATATATATATATATATATATATATATATATATATATATATATATATATTTACCAGTGCTTGAGCATAGGGCGTCCTACTGCTGATTCGTGTCCGGTTGTCAGGACACCTCATACCTTTTTGGGTTTTTATGATCCTTTCCATTTTCCTAATTCAATTTCTTACGCTATTTTTCCATTTCCTGTAACCCACCTCGGCCCCCCGGAATTGTGCCCGCAGCTGGCTTGGGCCCTACTACTGTATCGCATAGGCACGAGGACACCGAAAAACTGCCGACAACCTGTGCCGATACAGTCAGGTCTTTCGACAGAGTTTGTACTTCGCTGCTACCGAATTTCGCCACCAGATGTCATGTCGCCGCTCTTGAGCTCCCAATTGAAAACATATATATTGCTAAAAATATTTCACAATCTTCGGATTACTTTCTCGTCTTATATTATTTTGTGGATGAAGAGAAAATGAAAATACCAAATATATTTCGTATTTGACATTGATGTTTGGACATTGATGTTTGAACATTTTATTTCCAAGGACGCTTAAATCCTTTTTGCGTAATAATTGGGAGGGAATTGTTAAATCTATTTCGATTTATATAAATCTAAATCTATCCGATATTCGAGATAATATTTTGACGATGAATAATTTGTCGATCGTTATTCCCGTAACTGTAGTTCAATTTTTTTTCTAATGAAATTTTTTGCATTTTTTTCATCATATAAAGATGATTGGAGAAACAAAAACTTAATTTGGACATGTGTAGGTAAACTTTACATTGTAAAAGGACATAAAATTATATGTGATAATTAAAATTACGAGTTTTGCGAAACAAAGCTTGTAATTTCTCGGCCTGGTTATCATTGATAAAACTCAAATCCTCATGCTGATTAGACTCCTCGATCTTTACTTTGTAATTAAGGGATTGACCCGTATTGCCCTTCAGATCGAATTTTCCCAATCTCCCCTTGGTGAATGCACTTTTGTCGTATAATATGCATCCGGCCAAGTTGCCCCCCCCCCCCCCCCCCCCCACTTCTATACAAACACGAATGTACATAGAACGCCCGACGGGAGTACGTAGATGTTATATATGGGGGGGGGGGGGGGGCAGAACGCTTTATCAAAACGTTATCGCAAAGTATATAAACGCAAACCGCGGTTGACGTTATTACGCCCGAGTTGCATAACCCTATTCTGGAGAGCGTGTCGCGAACAGTGAGCGAAAACGGCAGGCACGTGGAGTTTGGGTTATATCCCCCCTCTCTCTCTCTCTCTCTCTCTCTCTCTCTCTCACCCCCCCCCCCCCCCTCTATGGCTCATTGTCTCTCGACCCTAATTTAAGGTACAAAAAGAGGTTCGATACAACGACAGAATAACACGAGCACTGTTGTAACACGTTAAAATGACGCGTCATATGTACATCGTTGTATAACACTAACAGAATTTTAAGATCTCTCAAAAGCGCGTAATCGAGCAAGAACTTCTCTTCTCGATTGACCTCGGCTATCCACACTAACGCAGACAAAATTATAGCTGTGCTGGCGAGGAATTAATTGTTCCAACTGGTCATCAGTTGGCTCAATTGATTTGTTTCTATCGTTTTTATAACGATGCAGCATTTTTACACATTATTCATGAAGGAATTGTTTTTTTTTTGTTTTTATCTTTCTTGCTACTAAATCATGTGACGCAATAAAAAAAATTACGGTGACTGTCGATCATCTCCGAGATGCTTATCTCTCGGGCTAATTATTAGTTACGCGTGTAAAAAGTTCTTGAATTTTTTTTTATCTACATCGTTCAATCTTAATTTCGAGATTTTTTGAAAAAGTCTCGAAAGACCAAACGAATGAGGTTTAACATAATTTCGTTGGCGATGATAAAACAAAAAAATAAAATGATTTAAATGAAAAAGAAGAAAAATAATGCAACGACTCTGATTTACATCGTTACGAGCGGCTCCCTAATGTCGTTTGTCACGCGAGAACCTGTTTAGGGCTGTGGTGAAGTCGTAATTCATTTTTCTATAACAGAGCGTAAACGTTACGGGACATTTAAATATCATCGAGCAGGCTATGTAGGCCGGAACGAATTGAACAAAAAAAAATCCACCAAAGTAGAGCAACGTGGATTGCTAAAAGGTCCTCCCGTCTTTTTGAGCGTGTGAATTCCTTCGAACGAAAGGGTGGATATTTTTTATGTAGGACATATCTTTAGGGGTTGGATGGCGGCAACGTTTATGGATAGCGCTGTGGGTCGATATTGTACGATATAGGACCTCAACTGCCGGGGGGCCTTGTTTTCGTCAGTGGCGCAAGTGTTACGAAAAGAAACGCAGAAACAGAATAAACGGGAGAGAGAGAGAGAGTGCGAGAGAAAAGAGCTCGTCAATTTCCTTCCGCATATATTGTGTTATACTTTTCTCCTTTTGTCCTTCAGCTCCATGTTTTGCGCCACTTATATTGAATTTAGTTCACATTCATCGACGTCCCTGGTGGAATTCCTGCTCTTTATATTGATAGTCGATAACTCGTTTCGTTCTTCTTGAGCCATTGGGCGGATTGTTTCTAGCATTAAATTTGAAATACAGTAGAATTTCACACAAACCTTTTAATCTTTATTCCATACAAAATATATTTCCCAGCGTCAAATGAATTAATTGCCAAATCTCTTTTGTATGATAAAAAACTGAATGTATGGGGAAAAAAAATGTAATCAAATATATCATTTGACGAATTGACGAATTGAAGAATTTGACGAATTCGAACCTCTCGTATTGGACATTGAGGTATAAGTAGGGTGCAAAAGTAAAAGGTAATCTTGGCTATCCTGTAAAGTCAGACCCCTCGAATACGATATGATTGGGGAGAGCCATCGAATGATCCAAACAGAAACAACACAAGCTGGACAAATAGGTAGTCAAGGAGTTTTGTGAAATGAAAGTTTGACTATGAAATGTGCGGAAATGAATTTTTCAGCTTTTACGTAAAGTTCGACTGTATAACTTGTACTGTACTGTATTGAGAGATTCCATTGGCCAAGCTCATATCGATCTTAGCGAGGTGAAAATTCGTGAATGGATTGCAAGAGAGCGTGTACCCCGGTGATATCTGGATGTTGTTGCCTCTCCACCGCGTACCTAACGTGAGTCAGGGCGAACAAAAATACCGAAATAGATTCGACCTTCGTGTTTTTGCCCGAAGATCAACTCAACTGCCTTGTCTTCGTTCGTTCGTTCGTTACATCGCTTGCGAGATATTTGTCGTCCACCACGTGGCACAGTTTCTACGTCGAATAGCACCTGACCAAGTTATGCCCTGCCTCTTTATTACTTTTACTCTCCTCTCTTACACTCAAATAATCTTCCATCACTCGTTTGTCTCATGCACATGAATTAACGATTGAGATTTTTTTTTTTTTATATAGAGATATAGTTTGCTATATTGCTGCTATATAGAGATATAGTTTGCGTGAAAATATTCATTCATTGAGAAAGTTTACTCTACTGGATATTTATTATTTTATACATATTTTTCTTATGCTAGATTATGATGGGGGAAAAAGTATATATTTTATGATAATTTTGTAACTATTGATTTTTGTCAAATATTAATTGATATGTGCAATTCATAACCAGTGAAAACTTTTCAACCCTGTGTAGGATGTCAAAAAATAGAAATTTATGAAAAAACGTATTCCACTGATTGGAAATAGAGAAATTTTGCGTGGCCCTGTGTTTGACCGCCAAAAAAACGAACAGTCATTAGGCGTGATCTATAGCCAATGACTGGTGACGTGCCAGAAACTTTTCGCTTTCAAATATTCGTATATGCATATCTGCCAGTTTTCAGTCTTCTGTAGTTTATTACCAGTTCCGATTCACCCCACAGGCGATTTATATTATATCAGATTCGTGTATGTCGGGGATAGCGCAGGGAATTGGCACGCCCAATCTCTCGTGGCATATCCGCCAATCGTGTAAATCCAATATCAAACATATATATGCATGGTTTTCACTCGGGTGGGTAATTGGCAATGGCAATTACGGGTATATAGAATCTCTGAAGCCCATATCCGAGAATTCCAATCCATAGAGCGTAGAGTATAGGATGCATATATATATATATAGGGGTGGTTTTTGCACGATGGAGCTGGAGTGTATATGTTTATCTGTTTGCGCATCACACCGTTTGCCCATGGAACATCGACGGTTATATTTTCCCCTTCTATCCTTCGCTCGACCTTGTCGCCAATTCGCCATAATCAGTTATTCGATGAATCGATAATTACCCGGATAAAGTGCACCCCGACTGGCATTTGCGCCAATAATCCATTTATACGATAAAATATAAGACTGGGAGATCTATTGAAAAATATCCGGTGGTTCTGTAGGGAAGTTTAAACAATCCACCACGTGTGCATATTCATGCTGCATTATTTTTAAATTATTTTCAGAATCGCGTCAAAAAAGAAAATCGATAATTATGCATTAGGCCGTGAACCCCATTTCGAACTGTCGCTCATGCGGGCGAACTTTAATAAGATCTAGGAATAACGAGATCAAACTTTTTGTTCACCCTCAATCCAACCGCAAACGTAGCAAATCTTATTTCTTATTCTCCATTTTCTCTTCCATGTATATATATCGCTCATTCGACCGTTAACCACCGAGCAATCTGGAATACTAAAATAATTATTTTGGCCACCATTTTTCATAAAACAATTTATATGATATAAAAACTTGACAATTTGGAAAATTGTAGCCATTCTATGGGTAAAAAAAAAATATTGCACTATTTTTATCTAAACCAAATTGAAACGTAACTTAATTTTAGTCTTCAGTTTCATTAGTTTTAACGGTACTTTAATTAATATAAAAAATGCAACTATACTTTTCGACATGAAAAAATTGAAATTTTCTAAAAATAAATATAAAAAGTAAACCATAAGGTTGCTTATTATTTCTTAGATCCTAACTTTTTAGTAAAAATTACCTGTCTCAAATTTTCTCATACTAAAAGTCAATTTTTAACTAACTTTCGTACATTTCCAGCTATCAAGCCAAAACTTTCTACACATTAAATTCGTGAAGAAAAAATATACGTTTCATATGTTGAAACTTTGATGATAGACATATTTAGGCAAGGGTGTAATAATATTTTTTATTTATTTAATAATTTTAGTCTTCACTTTATATAAATCTTATCAAGTTAAAATTAATTTGGACTAAATCTTTGCCACAATAGATGACAGTCAAAAAGAACACGGTGCAGAGAATTTTGAATAAAATATTATCTTCCACATAGCTCAGACATCGTATACTCAACGAAGCACATACAAAATTTATGTTACTATCGGGCAATACATAGATACATATAAACCATACATAGAGAACCCCCCTTTTTGCATCCTCATACTTCACACTCTCTATAGATATAAACTTAGTCCCCCCCATAACTTTCAATGACTGATATTGAGAGAGAGAGAGAGAGAGAGAGAGAGAGAGAGAGAGAGAGAGAGAGAGAGAGAGAGAGAAAGACTACAGTGTTAATACGTGTGTGCTGTCAGCGGGGTACTTAGCTCGGGTTTGCTGCTTTCGTTACATATTCACCCAACTCTTCTGGTTGATGCGATCGAGATGACGGACGAAACCAGAATCTCTTTCGAGTGGCGAAAGTTAATAATCATCCCAGAATTTGGTGATTTCTCGTAGGAACACCACAACTCTGCCGAAAGAGCCGACTGTACCGACACAGGTTTTCTGTGCCCATGGCAAATGCGGTGCAGTCTAACTAAGTTGGCTGCGGACGCACCGAAAGTTAGGTCAGCTCAGCGAAGTGCAGGTAGGGAGTGATAGGAATGGGAAGGGTACGTAAAAACTCCCGGGGTATACGTTGGAACACAATAAAAATAAAAAATAAAAATAAATAGAGTAATGTATCTTTGGTGCATCATTTTGGCCAAACTAAAAAAAAATCCACTTGGTGATGCAGCGAGGAAAAAAGGGAGAAACAATTGCAAACAAGTGGAAAATTCTGAGCTCATCACAAATTTTATCTTCCCTCTGGTAGGCTTTTTCCTCTCTACTTTAGGCTTTAGGCATTGTTCAATCTTTCGACTCGCGTTTACACTTTATGTATTTGTTAGATTGCATTATACTTCTCGCGCATATACACGCAGATGACTCAAAGTACTACATATGTGCATACATATATAGTGATGTGAAGGTAGGGGAAAGATAATTTCCACGACGAGGAAATTCGTTGTGTCGAGGCGTCGCGTCGACAATTATCTCCATAGAATAATATACGTACAGTAGACGATCCGATAAGTTGAAAAAGTTGGGACCGGGCTGACCCCATAAATTGCCACCGTAAGGGGAACTTTTTATCTGTCCTTGTCCAATCTTGGAGCGGCGTGAATAGGAAATAAAAAGGAGAAGAATCGACCGAAGGGGACCATCACCTAGATCTTCATTCAGAACGACAAAAAGCCACAGCAGAATGAGCAAGTTATTAAAGGGCAGCCCAATAAAATTTTCCCTTACAATTTACTCTAGCATTATCTTCCTTTTCACTTTTATCAAAATCGTGCACTCTAAATCATTCTAGGTGTTAAATAAAATTCCCCATGAGACAAAATCCTCCCGGATGAAACGTATCCCCAAAAAACAAACAAGAACTGGAATGCAGGTCAAGTCAAATAAATAAACAAATACATATTCGATTCATAATATTGAAAAACTCAACGTCAACGATATATTACTGTAATATGCAGACAATTTTGCTAAACTGAAACGTACTTAATAAAAACTCTCGCTTATAAATCAAATATAAAATTTAACAGCTCGAATGATAAACGATAATTGCGATAACGAGAATATCCTAATACTTTGTCCGGGATTTCATCTGGGAAATTTCGTCTGGTAGATTTTGTCCGGGAGATTTTGCCGGAGGAAATTAAGACTTGATACCCTTCGAACGCCGTTCCGAAATTAGAGGAATTCTGCCAAAGCTTATATCAGGAACAGCAATACGTTAACATTTCGAATGAGGATTTCTTTTTGGACTCTAACGTATCAGATCGTGCACTATGTACCATATAAATCGCAGCTACTCTAAAAGTAACCTTTATTTTTACTCACTTTTTTCTCAGCACACTTGAATTTTTTTCTCCCATGAGTTGGTTCCACGTCAACACGTGGGTTAAAAAAAAGTATAGATTTTTCGATACAAATTTGCACATTGTTATTCGAAAGATATATTGATTCAAAATGATTTCAGTGCAAATTTGAATTTTCTAAAATATATTATTTTTTTTTATCATTCGAAATTTTACATGAGACAATATGAAGAATTGGGACTAGAACTTGTTCGGTTTCCCGAGGAGATGCCGCATACGTATCGTTCCTCCATAATTGCATTAACCACCCTTTATATATATATATATATATATATATATATATATACATATATATATACGCACTCACTCGCACGCATATATACATATATCCTATCGTACAGCAACATGGGTGAGCACTTTCGCTACCCTGGGTAAAGAAGCCCCTATCTGTACTTTCAGCGGCCGAGGTATCCAGTTTGACGCCAGGAGGAAACTTGGCTTCTAACGTTTCGAGGGACATTTTCATCGAGTTTCTTTATTTTTTCTCCAATTTTCTCTTTGTCCTACATCTTCAAATACGTCTGTCCATTTTTCCCGCCAATTGATCATCTTGATCATCGTCACTCGTCTTACGTACAAACACGCACATACACATATATATATATATATATATATATATATCGTTTTGAAATATATGGAGACTGTTTGACGTCTTTCTGCTTCAAGTATACAACGAAGTGTATAATTTTCCACACCAAGTATTGTAAATTCATCTCTGATACCTTGAGCTCCAGGGTCTTACCCGTCCAACTACGATTACCCAACGAATTTGTGTTTGTGTGTGTGTATCGTTTTCGCGATAGACACGTAGTAAACGAAGAGAGACTGGAGGCAGTTGCGGAAAAACGAGAATCAGTACGTTATCCGCGTTCGTGGACGTCGCGCGTCTCTCTGTTATCAGCGATGTGCACAAGTTTTATTTAAATTTTTACAATTGCCTATTTTTTCGTTAACAAAAAGATTGTTATTCTTATACTTTTTGATACATCTGTTGTATTATATTATCGTGGGGGTTTTACTGCTTTTGCTTGTACTGTGAGTGAGCAATGTTTGGACTAGGTAGAAAAGTCACCAAATACGCTGTGATCGACACTTCGTTAGCCCTAGCCGCTGAGGAGACTGTAACATGCTTTTGCAGGTCAGTTACGTGACTGAATTTTCCAATGATATTTTTTTTAACCCAGGAATAAAAAGTGCGGTTGCCTCTATCACTCGGTTTTCTTTTTATCAACGACTTTCTTCGCTGTTTTCTTAGATGTACTTTTGTTTTTATTTTTGGTCTCGTAAACTTGCGGTTCTTATTGGCTAAATGGAAAAGTTGGTTCGCATCATAGCGCTTTTTCACGTTCATCCATGTACACATAGGGCTGTTCGTCACTGGCGCTCGCCTGGACGATTAATCAGGAGAGTTGGAGAATTTTTTTCATGGGTCTCCATAGTTGCCCAATCCCCTACGTCCTTAATTTATTTTTTCTCTCTTTGCTATCGACAATGACATCGCCTTTTTATTCGCCATATCACGGATAGAATAACGCTCCGTCACGTACCCAAGGATCACGAACGCTCTCTGTCCCATCTCTATGTACACTAATGTATAAATATCTTTTCGTTTATATAATTTTGTGAATGTTAGAAAACTATGACGACCGACAATACACTTATTCCGCACAACAAACATCCATGACTTTACAAATTTGAGCATATATATATATGTATATGAGCTATGAAAAAGTGTGAGTTCAAAAATTCCACCAATTTGGCAATACGTATACATCAAATTGTTTATTTTTTTCTTGAATCATGAAGATAATCAGTTTGTAGAGAAAATGGTAAATAAAAGTAACCTGTTTGTAAACTCAATTTTTATCGAGGCCCCAATTTATCCATTTATTACCAGATAATATTATGTGCCACAAGAAAAATAGTTTCTGACTTCTACGTACAATTTCATTAAATGGAGAGTGATATATGATTATATATTTTATTTAATTGTTATTTTTTATTGTTACTGCTAGAATCTCAATTTTATGTATTTGATTTTTAGTTGGGAAATAATATTTTTCGATGCAACTTCGTGACATTTATATATAGAATTCTCGTGTGGTCACCGCTCGCCATCGTCACCTCTGATCCATATAATAGTTCCATTGCACACACATCATATCTATACGCACTGCTAATATCTATAAAAACTGTCTATCGCGAACATCTTACACTTCCGGTCGTCATCATACGCGCGATTAAGGTCAAGCCAATATTTGTCTTTGCGTTCAATCGCCTCATCGCCGAGGGCATATTAGACGTGCTGGGCACGTTGCTGGATGACGAAGTGGGGTAAGTCATACAATTGCTGGCCCCCCGACAATTCTTGGCAGTCTCTGTATAGTCAACCGCGTTGGATAGAAAGAGACGCGAGCATGCCAATAACTATTTTTGCCTACGCCAAGAATTATGTTTGTCGTCTGCTTAGAAGGCCAATAATTGCATCCCGTACCCTATCGATGTATCGATGTATAGACGTATTTTCGTATTATCCACGGCCCCCCCCCCCCCCACACAGATACATGAACACACACATAAATACTAGCCCAAGCTACCATGAACATATGTGTGTATGTGTACATAATTTCGAGGAACTAACCATGATATTCGGGAGACAACGCAATAATATACTCATATAACTTGGATCGATGCCCCACAACGTGGTTCCCTCTTCGTCGTCGCCGTCGTCGTCACCGTCGTCGTCATCATCACCATCGTCGTCATCGTCGTCATTGACGTTCCCATCGCCATATCGAACAACAACTTGAGAATCTACCGTATATAATACGATATATTGAGACGAATACCCCTCGCACATTGTGTGTTTAGTTTTATCGAATTCTCTGTAGTGAAGTTCCCAGTATATATACCAACAGGATCGTCCTTTTCAATCTGTTACAGTACTCATTTCTATACGCTTTTATGCATAGTATTTGAATAATGTTTAACGTACGTGTATATACATTAGAGTGATTTGAAAAAAAAAAGTCTTTATTTTTTTGCTCCAGCTATAGAAATTGTCCGGTAGTTTGACTGGGAGGAACATATTAAAATTTTATCAAAATTCGTTAACATTTAGCGGTCGCCCAATCAAAGTTTGTATTTGTCATAAGAATAACCCGTGAATTAATTGAGTTTAAGCTCCAAATTTGGATTATGTGTTTCGGTATTTTAATTTTTTGAGAAAAACAGCTGGAAATGAGAGAAAATTAGTTGCTGTGCAGTACCGAAATGGTAAAACAACATTAGTTTTAACATATTCTATTCACTTTTTTTTTTTATATCTATGGCTCTCTCATGATTTTTACCCGCCGGCAGAGTCCCCTCGAGGGGTTTCTTAATTCTGGCTTCAATCTGGGAAGCTTTGTCTTGTAAATTTTCAAAAATCACGATGACCACTACAAGTTAAATGTTTCATAGTTGGAAACGAATTGAAAAAAATGATACAATTTAAGCGCCTTGATTCCTGCCTAACGCAATATCAAATATCTGAAATATCCTCATCCCGTAGACAGTTTGTGTAGCAAGCTTCCACTTGATATAGGTGGATTATAAGGAACTTGGACAGTTCGAGGGAAAATAGATTTGAAAAAAAAAAAAAAAATGATAATTCCATAAAATCTAAGCACTTTGATGGATTCTCCTCAAATTTAATACTAAATAAGCTTGTCCGATAGTTTATTTGTGTAAGCCGTTTTAGATGGATAGCTGATAATTGAAAAAAAATAAAACGATCATGCTCTTAAAAAAAAAAAAAAAAAAAGAAGTAAAATAAGGGTAAAAATTGCAGCAAATCAAAGTAATTTGCGATCTCACTCGGGTGCAAAATTTCAGCAACATCACTCAAGCCGTTCATATAGTCATTTAAATTTATCAAGTTCATCATAGACAAAAAAAATCATGAAAACAAAACTTCCTCCACGAGGAAGCAATTTGAGTATTTGGTTAGGATGTCGGGATGCAACAGCGAGGTCAATTGCGTAACAAGTTTGGTGGAATTCCCCTCTATCGTTCGTGCGAGAAATTGGATTGCCTCGAGAGAGCAAAGTGTTTGTCCCTTTTGAGTAGAAATAAACAGCCCCAATGTTGATTACTGACGAAGAGTCCAATATTAATAATCTTTACAACGCCACGGAATGCAGCATTAGTCGGAAAAATGAATCGAAAAGTTTTCCTTTAAAATATAACAATTAACAAAAAAAAACCAATTGAGTTTTACATTTTATGAAAATAAAGTGTCGATTCTCTCTCAGCCATAAAGTCACGTTTCTGAGTATATCTTGATGTACAAATACATACATAAACAAACATTAAAACATTTGTAAACTAATTTTGTATTCGCTTTTTTGTCTCTCAGGCGAAATAAGTGACGATATCGATCAATATCCCAAATTAAACCCTTAATTCGTATTTTTGAGGCATATGTATATCGGGTAATATATATGTACCGATGTACTAAAACGTCTGCCAGTCGCGTCGGATACCTTCGTCTCGTCTTACTTCCCCTAGAGACCGCGCGGGGAAGCTCACAGGATGATAAGAAGGTGACAGAGACTTCTTTCCAGAATAATTCCTTGAGCAAGGAGTACTTAACTTAATTGAACTACCGGTGAGAGGGTCTTTGCGAATTTAATTTTCAGAAAATTCATTCGAGCGAATACCATCACGCTCGTCAGTCGGTGTATACATTTTCTTTGAGCTTTCGATGCCAATTTTGTAAAGTTGTCCATTAATTCAATCAATGATTCTGTGAGATCCACTTGGAGAGTTGAAACAAAATTCTCGTAATTTATAATACATTTCTTGAAGATTGATTACGCAATACGACCTACATGGTATATTTTCTCTTCTTGTAGACATTCAAGAAAAACTATTAAGAAAAAAAATAGATTACCGATTATTCGTGATTGTTAACGGTGTCATGGCCGCTTTAAGGTTTCCACTTTGAGGTTAACCCACGTTATGCAAGAAATTTTTACGTACAAATTTCTTATATATATATATGTGTGTGTGTGTGTGTAACGAGTATAGATATACTTCAAGAGGATGCTATTCAACTTGAGCAGATATTTGTATTTGTTTCCCGTAAAATATTTCAAGCTAGCGTGAACCTTGAATGGTTTATATCCCTCCATTTTATCTATTTCTCTATCTATTTCAGGTATCGCATTCTTAATTTATTTCTTGAATAGAACAGTGACGAAGGATCGAATATTCTGCAATTTGTTTCGACACTCTTTTCTTGTCTCCCCGAGGGGTAAACAAAGAAGAAAAGGGTCTCTCATCATCATCAGTCTCGTAGGATACCAAGTGGAAAGAGGCTGCCACACCGTCTCTCTTTCATTCGACCCGAAGCCATATATATATAGTATACGTATATGCATGATATCGCACACCACTTGAAATGATATCAACATATCTCCTTTTTTCTTTCACACCCACCTATCTCTTCTTTTCTATATAATTCTGCGGTTGAAGCGTTCCTGTAATCCAGAAACAAGAACGCCTCGTGACCTGGAAAATCATCCCCCCCCCCGTTATTTTCGCTCACATGCACACCCACATATATATACTTCTATACCAAATCGAATACTCCAATGTCAAGCACCCCACTGTCCGAATCGATTTTTACGCACCAACAATAAGAACAAGAATAATAATGATAATATTAAAATCTCGATCCTAGGGCAAAGTTAATCAGACGCGATAATAGAGGGTCCGAAGCTTTGCAATGACAATGAAGTTCTCGTAACCTCATTTTGCCTCTCTCACTTACACTCAGTGCCTTATTATGCAAAATTGAAGCTTCGATTCTGGCAACCCTTTAATCCATATCAGCTGCTCGGATGTACAGTGGGACCTGATTATAAGAAATTTCCCCTGCGACGCTTTTTGGTTCCGCTCAGTCCGGTCCTCTACCACGAGCCAAGGTCAAGTTTTGCACAGCGTATCCGTGTTATAGGGAATTCCTTCTAGCGTGGTTATAAACGTAAACATGAACAAAAGTTCAAACGGTCGAGCGTCGAAGTAGCGTCGCACATTTCACCGACGCACCGACCACACCGCTGCCTACATGAGCTCAGGAGGAGTGATATTTTACGACTTTTTTCAGAATTCACTTCCCCTACAGCCCCTAGCGATTCTTGATAAACAGGCCTTACTGGTATGACGAAGTGAGTGAATCGAGGTCATATATTGCGTGCAATTCGTTTCTACTAGTTCATGGTGATTTTACAAAAAATATTATTTAATCATCATCTTTGCTGTTAATAATATTTTCGGTATAAAAAAATGTTCAAATGTATATAATGAAATATTAATTTTTTCGAAATATCAACAGCAGAAAGTTAAATAAGGTGTATTGTGTACAAAATCATTCAGAATCTATAATATTAGTTATTCGTCAACAGTGATCAGTCCTGTGACCCTACGGTAACGGCAAAACAGCCCTCGGGTTTTTGCTTATGCCGCCCTTTCGCATTATCCGCGATAGCATCAGCCGCTAGAGAAAATCAGAGCTGGGGAGATAAATACATAGAGAGTTCGGGGTGAATGGGTAAACAAACCGTGGAACAACTTCATAAAGTATAACCGAGTACGAGAGAAACAGAGAGAGAGAGAGAGAGAGGGAGAATTAGGACAGTCTCGGCGACGCCACAGACGCCGAAGGCGGGCGTCCCACAGGCGCCGTCAGGCATTGATCCAAACGCTGTCGCAATCCCACATGGACCATGTTTTCCCCGTTGATGTTTTTGCACTAGACGCTACTTGCTAGTTTACCGGCGCCAATCTCTCTCCTTCTCTCTCTCTCTCTCATTCTGTCCGCTTTCTCTTCCTCTTCCTCCATGTATAGGGGAGAATGGCCTAGTCCCTCGCTAGGGGAGATGACCAGTCACGAAATATTCTGTATTTTCTGGAAAAACAAATACAGATTTTTTGTCAATCGAGCATCAAAATCGAAAATTTGATGATTATCTTCTGTGAAATGATTCGCATAGTAATTATCAATGTTAGTGAAAAGCTGTTTTTCTTTAAATTTTTTATACAAAAAATACTGAATTGATCGAACTGCCCGATTGTTAGGGTTGTACCAATCAGCATATGTCGCGCAATAATCATCGCCAGTGTTTCCCCCGGAAAAATGGAAATGAGCAACAAGAAAAGGGTTATATGTATTATGTAAGTTATATAGTCACCGTCACCGTGAAACCTTATTTACTTTTTAACAAGAATCAGCGTCGAAAATAATATTCGCTTTTCCAACCAATTTTTACATCGACAGGAATTGCTTGGGGAATTATTTAATGTTTAAGGTCCCCTACATACATATGGAGGAAAATTGGAAAATATCGTTGTAAAACGCGAAATCGTATGGGGTGTCCCGTATTGCCCCATGATTGATAATGCTCCGTTCCCCCCTGATAATATAATATTATGATAATAATAATAATATTACTAATAATAATAATAATAATAATAATAATAATAATAATAATAATAATAACAATAATGCAATAAATTGTGGCATGGAATAGCAGCATTATTTTTTTTAGAAAAAAATTAGTATATCAACATTTATTCTCATACATATCGTACATAAAAAAGGAGAGCCCATCTAAGCCCATTAATATACTAGGAATATTTTCAAGAATTTCGCGAAATCACGGAAAAATGTTCTCCGCCTGACATTTCCTGTCTCCGGAAAAGAATTTTTTGCGCTCTGGAATATCGATATGTGAGAGAGCATAGAAACTCGGACGCTAGAAGGATTTCATATGTAGTTTCCTGGTTGACGCAGGATCCATTATAGATGAGGCACTCCAGGCGAAATTGACAGCGCCATGCGACCCTAACTAGTTTTACTTTTTGTCCATTTTAGTATTTTATTGGGGAAAAAAACTGCGTAGGAATATCAAAGTTTTAAAAAAACCTTTGTTGTCGTTATCAACGCATTTCCCAATTGATATTTTCTATTTGAATATTGATCGATGTTTTTTTTTTTTGTTTCGTTTTTTTTTAAACTTTTTTGCCATCGTAAAACTAAGAAATTACTTTATAGAAGCATGACGATCTGTATAATGTGAATTTTATTGACAATATATTCAAAATGGTTTATAATTATTTTTTTAAGAAGCCTTTTTGAATTATTTGTTAATCGAGTTGGTTTACATTGTTGAGATCCTCGTAGTAATATTTTGGAACAAAAATGATTTTTTAGTTATAAAATGATGAAAATCCGATTTTATGAAAGAATTTACTATACAAATATTAAAATAATCTATCACCAATTCTACCGATTGGAAAAAAAATACATAATGTGTGTGCGTGTGTGAATTGATCTGAAGTATTTTTTTGCGTTGCCCTACAACATCCTGGAAGGGGAAAAAATGGTGAGGATCGCCACTCTGTCTGCGCAGCATAGAATACCCTATATATTAACGGATTTCTTTCCGGTACATCACATTGAAAACTCGCCTTGAAGAGACACAAATTTGAATGGTAATTTCAAGGATTCTTGTGCACAGTAATAACCGAGATTTATTAAAGAAAAAGTTAATGAAAAAAAAAACAACTTGTACTCGTCCATATATCGAAGAAATTGTAGCAGCATAGAAAAACGTGTAAAATACGGGTATAGTGTGTAGAATAAAGTAATGATCATTTTTTCTCCGGAGTCGTAAGTACGCCCCTCTATTACGTACGTAAAGATTCAACATCCAGGCCATGTAGATATTTCCTGGACAAGAGATACATCGCATTCCCGTTAATCCTTCTTATGCGTCTCACGAGAAAAGTGTTCCATATTTTCCAAACCATATTTTCATTGTAAAACTCACGGAGCAAATTACAGTATTTGAAATTAATTGTGTCTGTAACTACAGCTTTTGCTAGCTTCATTAATATGTACACCGTCACTGTGTGCCTTATATAGTAAGCATGTGATACCCAAGGTTGGTGCACACAACATTTAATTATATTAAAATAGAGGAAGCATAAACCGTGTAAGAGCCTTTGTGGCGTGGGACAAGAGATGTCACATCGCAAAAAAAAAAATGTATCACAATTTTAATACCAACATACCTATAAATAATTAAATGAATAATTTAAAATATCTTAAAATAATCAGCTTGGAAATTGTTCAATGTAATCAATAATTGTTAAACGGAATTCTGATTTGTCTTTGAAAACTGCGATTATCTCTTAATTGCTTTCCTTAGGACGATGTGAAACATTGGTCTCGGTGTATCTTTTTCGTTCCGCTGGCGCTGCGAGCGCCACTAATGCCATCTCTCTCACACCTACCTCTATTTGCCATCGCCTTAAGTCAAAAATTTTACTTCTCATTGGTTGAATTCTGCTTCCAAGACTTTTCCCACGGAGTATGTCTAGCTTCTACAATGTCTCTTGAATGTTAAAATAATGAGAGCGATTTATTTATCAACCAGTACTCCAATTTCCAACAATTGTCTATACAAAGGAAAATTTCGATACTTCTTTTGCTACGTTCGATCCACGATGTTTCTCCGATTGCAATGTATTTTAGGTTGTTTATTTGCTTAACGTTTTTCATAATGTTTAAGGCTCAGAATAATTAGATAATTCGTCTATTTCATTGAGCTTTTTTCAACAGACAAAAAACCATGAAACATCGCACTTGATGAACATCCCAATTGCAATTATGTTCGAAAAACTGACCAATGCACTTTTAACCACATTACCGTTTTGTGCACAAGTGCAACAACAAAGTGATGATTTTTGAAAATGTGCATTGTTGAAATATTTATAACTAGAAAACCATTGACTTGATCGAAAATTAAATACTGAATTGATCGAACTGCCCGATTGTTAGGGTTGTACCAATTAGCATATGTCGCGCAATAATCATCGCTAGGGTTGTACCAATTAGCATATGTCGCGCAATAATCATCGCTCTTCCCTAAGGTGGCAAAATATTAAGGGAATATATACACGATCACCAAGGAAAAAATGCATTCACTCTTGTTTAAACAAATGCATAAATAAATAAGACCTGAAGGTTTTAGGTGTGGCACATTAGATTTTCATGCTCTAGAAATTATAACGAAGAGGCCTACGACAAGGAACCGTCGTCGGTCCTTTTTCATCGTCAGTGAGAAAGATCCAATTCATTTGTCTATTTGTCTATAAACCCATCCTGAAGTCCAAATTATTTTTAATATCGCAATTTAAAAAATGCGTTATTTCAAAAGTACTCATATCACTCAATTCTTCATTCATAAATAATCCATACGCGGTCAACAAGATCAACGCTCTCTCTTTACGACTCGTGAGTAGCACAGGGACTACCCTAATATATATTGCAACTGCATGGAAAGAAAAAGAAAACCCAAATATATATATTATTATGGGCGCATCGTCGCATCGCATTATAAGAAATGCGACGATGCGCCTACTGGCAGAATTGCCAGCTGAGCGTGTTTCGAGCACACCGCTATCACCCCAATGTGAGTGAGAAGGATACAAAACGGCCAACACGGTCGTATGAGAAGGAGGAAGAAGAGCGTCGAGAAGTATCGATTGTCGCAGTGATGCCAGAGGGGTCGGCCGCCAAGTCAGCTGACTCGGAGTTTGCCGTCACAGCTGATCCCCGCGGTACGGCAGTCCGAACGGCAGAAGAGAGGAGGGAGAAGGCGGCGCAACCACCGCTGCATTGCCACCGTCGTTTCGCCCTTCCACCTCTATTTCTTCCTCTCGTCTCGATTATGTGGCGCTCTACGCCAAAACCGAGAATCATTTCACTGCGGCGTAGCGGTCGCGCGTCCGTATACGCTGCTGAAAAGAGTGTGGCGACCAAACGTCTATGCGGGTGTGCGTTCAATGTAATAATGAAGAAAAAAAAAACATACGCTGCTGTGTGGCGCGCTGGTGTAGCTTGACTTTACCGCCGTCGGTTTGCGCCGCTGCTGGCGCTGGTATCGTGGTACACGAGAGAAAGAGCAGAGGGCGCTCGGCACACGCCGCGCACATGACCGGCGTGTGATAGAGAAAGCCACACACGCTGCCGCGCAGCGGCCAAACGCTGATGGGGCGGGGGAATCATCGGTCGCGAACGCTCGGAGAAAGAAAGAGAGAGAAATAGAGTTCAGTCGCGTTTCGAGCGCCTCGCCGGGCGAGCCAGCGATTCTGCCACGGATTACGATACATATATATACATACATATATACATATATACACACATATACATATAATATATATATATATATATGGGTATATATGACAGTTTGCCACCAAAGTATTTATTGCAAGAAAGTAATTTGAACGACCCTTTTGTCCATTAATTAACCAAATAATAATACTTTTATTGTTTTTTTGTTGTTGTTTTAAAGTGGGGAAATTAAGAAAAAGAAATTTTCGGCGCATTATAGTGCACCGTCCTAAGACAATTAGGTTACCGCGAGTTTTTCGGATCATCTTGAAACTTTGCTACAAAAAGGAAACTCCGCGTAGTAAAATTCGTTATCGTTCCGGCTTGTCCCATGCATGCAAACTCGATGTCTCTCACGTGTATCTCGCTCGTTACTTGCTGTCTGTTTCGCCCAAAACTTCTCTCGATTGAAATTTAGCCGTGAAATGTTCGAGAACAGCCGACACTGCGATCGCAATGTGCTCTCTTGAGGAAATATTCACATGTGCTATGTACACACGAGATTTTCCGCATTACTGGATATATCCAGTATCTGGATAGGTGACACATGCAGATTTACATGAATATTGCACTGCTTGTCGTTCGCGCGAAACTTCGTTTCGTGACGTCGATATTTAGTGGCGGTTTTTCCTGTATATATATATATATTTTTTTTTTTTCTGTTCGTAGAGAAACGTTAGGGTCAATCGTGAACCTTTAGAAATATTTTTTAGTCCTGACTTGCTTGATATAAAGAATTTGCTGCGATAATGATATCGAGCCTCGTTACGTTTTCTTACATTTTTGGAACTCGTACTCTTGTGACCATTGTGGCCGAACAAACGCATGTGTATATCATGTAATTCTACATATATACAGGTAGAAAGTACCACAAGTCGGGGAAAGTCCCGCATATCCCGCCCGAGGCAGAATCCGCATCACCTTCTCTTCTCCATACATGCATATATATATATATATATGGTCACATGTATGATATACACGTGTATCATCGTTAACATTCGGTCACACTTGGCGTGTGCGACCGTGACACCAACACAGTCCACAACGTTTTACAGTTGAAACTCGATTGTTTTTCACCTATAATTTTTACTCGAGTTCCTCACGTTTTACTGTTTGACCGAACTTGATGCAGCCTTTGAGTCGTACAGAAACTAGTTATTCTTTCTTGATATTTTTATAGACAGTGTACGTTGAGCGGGAAAAATAACGAATTTGTACTGTAGATTAGATTAGATCTGTAGATTATTTGAGATTGTTTGAGATCTGGTAAAAATGATAAAAGTCTGAATGCAGAATCATATTTAAAATGCGAAACGGCCCCTAAGTATTTTACTATTGAAATCCGATTGTTTTTCATCACCATTTTTTTTACCCGAGTCTCTCACACTTTGCCGTCTCATCGAACTCGATGTAGTTTGGATAATGGAAAAATTAGTTATCTCTCTCGATATTTTTATCCACGGTGCACGTTGTGCAGAAAAAATAGCGATTTTTTAGTGTGAATTTTTTGAGGTCTGATACAAACAGTAAAAGTCTGAATGCAGAACTGTTTGAGATTCGAAACGCCACGGGGGTGATATAAAAAAAAAATGCTAATGAAAGCTCTTACATTTTTTTACTCGTAATTTTAATCTATAGGGAAATTGATTTTTCTATTTTGGGATCTTCATAGAATGAGCTTCTCACATGAAAAAAAATACTAGGCAATGGGCAAGGTTTAACAGACACCTCTTGCCGTTATTTTAATCAGTTCATCTTGCATGAGTTTAAAAGTTATTAAAAATTGTTGAAGAATTAAAAATTCTATAACATCTTTGGTGGATCCTTGGTGGATCTTTGCAAAATCTCGTATCAACGATCCTCGAATATCACTTTATGCTTAAAATAAAAAAATAGCGACTTTTTAGTGTGAATTTTTTGAGGTCTGATACAAATAGTAAAAGTCTGAATGCAGAACTGTTTGAGATTCGAAACGCCAAGGGCGTGATATAAAAAAAAAATTGCTGATGAAAGCTCTTACATTTTTTTACTCGTAATTTTAATCTATAGGGAAATGGATTTTTCTATTTTGTGATCTTCATAGAATTAGCTTCTCACATGAAAAAAAATACTAGGCAATGGGCAAGGTTTAACAGACACCTCTTGCCGTTATTTTAATCAGTTCATCTTGCATGAGTTTAAAAGTTATCAAAAATTGTTGAAGAATTAAAAATTCTATAACATCTTTGGTGTATCCTTGGTGGATCTTTGCAAAATCTCGTATCAACGATCCTCGAATGTCACTTTATGCTTTAATAAAAAAATAGCGATTTTTTAGTGTGAATTTTTTGAGGTCTGATACAAATAGTAAAAGTCTGAATGCAGAACTGTTTGAGATTCGAAACGCCACGGGGGTGATATAAAAAAAAATTGCTAATGAAAGCTCTGACATTTTTTACTCGTAATTTTAATCTATAGGGAAATGGATTTTTCTATTTTGTGATCTTCATAGAATGAGCTGCTCACATGAAAAAAAATACTAGGCAATGGGCAAGGTTTAACAGACACCTCTTGCCGTTATTTTAATCAGTTCATCTTGCATGAGTTTAAAAGTTATTAAAAATTGTTGAAGAATTAAAAATTCTATAACATCTTTGGTGGATCCTTGGTGGATCTTTGCAAAATCTCGTATCAACGATCCTCGAATGTCACTTTATGCTTTAATAAAAAAATAGCGATTTTTTAGTGTGAATTTTTTGAGGTCTGATACAAATAGTAAAAGTCTGAATGCAGAACTGTTTGAGATTCGAAACGCCAAGGGCGTGATATAAAAAAAAAATTGCTAATGAAAGCTCTGACATTTCTGACATCGAATCTGAATCTTTTTATCTATTCGCACAAAATTTTATATTTATCGAACTTGCTCGTAGTCTATTTTTGCGTGGAAAATGGTGTGTCAATGGCCGAAAAATTAACGAGAATTGAAGCAAACACAAAATTTTCACGATGAATTAAAGAATCTCATGTAATGAAAAATCCTTCATTAATTTTCACGATTGCAACATTGTATTTTAAGGATTGTAGGGTGAAAAATTATTTTTTACGAAAAACCACGAGAATACGAAATGTCTCGCATTTCTTTTTTTATATACATATATTCTTCGATATTTTAGTATCTGTATAGATCCTCGATGCTGTTTATCGGAATGGCTGCTTTTGCGATTTATAACGACCTTCATGTGTAAAATATCGTTACGCCAATCGCGATATCACAAAAATGCTACCAGTATAGATTGAATAATAGTCAAAGGTCTCTCTTACAAAAAATATCGTCGATCTTCTTCATTCGTCGATCACAGCAAATAAACGTTTATTATTCGTACGATCGACTATTTCACGGCTCGTTTCTCGATTCTCTGCCGTTTGGAAAGTATATGGTAAAATATTTTTCGTCGCTTTCTCTCCCACTCTCTCGTTTCCTCGAAAAAGTGTAGAATGAAAGTTTTCTTCTTCGGGTCCAATTTGACGGAAAACCGATACACCGAAGAAAGGAATATTCCCGATCAAATATATATATATATCGTTCTGGTGGATTTTCTGGTTGGTTAACCGATCGTTGTATATACCTCTATGTACTTCATTCATACGAAATATATACACATGTATGTACGCTCTTTGCCGAATGGAGCAAGTGCGTTCGACGTGAATTTTCTCAGAATTCAAAAAATATAAATCGTTGAATTGTTTTTCTTTTTATCTCGCCCACGTCGAGGCACCGTTTGCCCACCATGGTCGTAAAAGTGAAATGTAAAATTTCCATTAAAAAAAATCATGATGTAATTTTCACGATAATTGTACCAAACAAGAGAGTTGTTTGCTGCTTTACTCGTTCACCAAATTTTAAGACCACTGTCCAAAGCATTCTTGAGAAATACCCGTTTGAATTTTCCAACGCACAAGTTTTTTCTATATTCTTTTTAAAATTCTCCAATATCTTTTTCTTCCATTTCATCTTTTTCTCACTCTCCTCGAATTCGAAATTCGGGTTTTACTAATTTTTCGTTCTTCTACAATGTTTGCACAACTCAAATCATATTCCATTCGAATTTGGTTAGCATCAACAAAGGGAATTAATTTTTTTTTACCTTTACCTTTTTTTTTAATTCATTTTAATTCATTAAAGATCAAGCAAACCTCAGATAATTAAGCTAGAAAGGAGAGAAAATTCATTCAATCAAAAAATAATTCGTTCAATCATGTCTAACGATTGTTATAAATGATATAGGAATAATTTTCCTGAACGTCCCCACCCCCCCTTACTTTACTCTCAATACATATAACACACATTGACATCGTGTTGTAAATGCAATTTTACTCGTTCCATATCAATATGAATGCAGCTTTGTATATTTAGCGTCGATTGATCACTTCAGTCCATCTGCATAGTAACATCGAGAACGATAGGGGTGAGCCCATAAATCCGCAGATAGGTTTTGAAAAATGACACGTTCGATGGGCTTTCGATGGACGGGACAACGTTTTTATTATGCATTCTCTATCTCTCTCTCTCGCGCTCTGCGTCTGTTGACCACACGATTCTTGCTTGCTCCCATGTCCGTAAAAATAAATGGTTTATCATATTAAGGACTCACTTTGAATATTTTCTTTACTTCTTTTTTTGTCAGAAGAACGTTAGCTACGTTAGATGTGAAACTCTCTAGGTTGGTAACAAAAACTGTAATTAATTTTATTGAGGTTTGTGTTGCGTTTTCGGAAAAACGAAAATTATCATTGGATAAAGTTTTGAATTCTGCACGAGAAATCTGGAAAAATCTGCATCCGGAAATCTCGACAGTCCTTTGAAAAAAAATAGATACAAAATTTAGGTTGGAGGGGAGCACCTGAATAAACGGAATTCAATATTACAATCCACAAACTTTTTTTTCATGATAAAAGTTACCGCTGTACGTTTATTTTTATTTTGATTTAATTTTTTTAAATGGTTAAACATTGGAAAGGACGTCAGCGGTTTTATCGTCCTTTCTAACCTCTTGATAATATATTTATCTAGAATTTATCTAGAATTTTTACTTGCTTTAATTAAATTGAAATGATTTTTTTTTTTCGTCCACGATATGAAAAATTATCTTACCAATTTTTACCCACCTCAAAGTAGATTATTATCTACATTCTGCCGGTTAAAAGTTTAATTGTTGGCAGTAAAATGAAGTGATGTCTCGAAATCGACTGTTTCTCTCATTATTTCCTCTGTGACGCAAGAAAAAGAGAGGACGGAAAGTCTTTAAATTTCCAATTGGATTTTCCTCTTTTTAGGCCACAGAGAACGAAACTGATCAGCGTGTAATCGAGAGCGGGTGAAATCGAGTGAGACCGAGGCGTGTAGAGTGTATACAGACATGAAGATGGGAATATATATATATATATATATGGATTACATCTTCAGTAACCCCCAATCGCATGAGCTGTCCTTTATCCCTTATTTTGTGCTCGGATTAATCCGCGAATTCTTTTGTAATCTTGACTTCAGATTGTAATCGCGGAGCTTCGACGACCTAGTTACGAAATCGCCCCGAGTCGTCTTCCACAAAACACACACACACATATATATATATACAATACTATAGAGAACCGTCCCGAGATATACGTGCCATATAATACAGTGCGCGTGAACGCTTCAGTCTCTATATCATCCGATACGTAACATAAGCATTCTGCTCAGTCGAACCTGCAAACTGATATGAGGATAACGTGTGTCTTGAAAAGGCGAATGAGCCTCATCGATTATAACGAAAGATTTTTACGCTCGCGATCGTTTAAAAGTTCGCGTATTGTGGACAATATTGAACAAAGTGTCAAAGAGTGAAAGAAATAAATCAAGATAGTGTAATAATCAAATTTCGCCGTCCAAGAAAAATGACGTATCGTCTCTTCCAAAAGCATAATATAAGAGAACAAAGAGAACAGAAACGCCGAAGCAGTGCCTAAAACAGAGGAATAAAGATAAAAAATAAAAGTCCCTAACGGGTCATCAACTGATGTCACGCCTGATGTAACATTGTCAACGACTTATTTCAATGATAAATAAATTAAAGAGAAATGAACGGCGAGAAAAAGAATAATAAAATTGTTCTATATAAGTGAATACATCTATCTCTGTAATGGAGAAAAATGATAACGGCCCGAGCTATATCAGAGCAGATGATAAGCGAGTATCGTAAGTCCGAATGAAACATCGATGAATTGTCCATGATATAAAATAATACATGTATACGTAACACAATTTGCCTCGCGTCTACACGCGCAGAGATTTTCTGCGCCCTTTTCACTGGCTCATATGTAAAGTAATGTATTGGCTTTTGATTATGAATAAGACATTTATTCTTCGATAAATCGTTCAATGACAAGCCTGCAAAATTTGGTGCATACCGAGCGCCCGTGAAAAAACCGTCGTCGGCGGTGCGGGCGAAGATTCCTCGGAGACCGCGACGACAACAACAACGACAACTTCAACGACGAACATTCTGTCGTCTTCATGCCCGACGAGCAATAATCCTTCTGGCAATATTAATGCCAATAACGCGGCAACTTCCGCTAATAACATCGCTAAAAATTCGTCAACGAGCACACTCGCAACGGCGACGAGTTTAAGTGCAATGTTGCGCTCACCGGCGCGCGGTGCTGTTGCCCTTTTGCATGAATCATCATCGTCATCGACGACAACATCAGCCCCAACTACACCCTCGCATCATTCGTCATCTGGTAATGCGAGCGGTAGCGCAACTGGCGGTGGTTCCGTTTCATCGCGACTCTCGCTCCTCGACACCTGCCACAGGAAGATACGCTTCTTCGGAGAATTAGTCGCGTGAGTTTTCACCAAATTAGAAAAAAAAAAAAAAAAAAAACAAAAAAAAACTCTGCAATTGAACGTTTCGAGAGCACTTGGTGTAAGATTATGCAAACATTTCGAATAACAGTTGTGGATAATAATGATAATAATAATAATAATAATAATAATAATAATAATAACGGTGGTGATAGTATAATAATAATGGAGTAGTAAACATAATTATAATAATTCAGTAGTTATATCAATAATTATGATAATAATATAGCAATGATAACAATAATAATAATATTAATGTAACATACACTCACTAATAAGGTTTGTAGAAAGAGAAATGAAAAAAGAATTATGAGAGCAAACAAAAAAAAAGCTGTGCAGAGCTTTGCATTGTATCGTGAATACTGAATGTGCAGTATTTTTTATGTTACTATAACTGTTCGCTTTGGGCACAGGGGGACGCAGACACGTGGGTTTGTGTAAATTCGTTTTTTTTTCCTCTTACGCCAAAATCCTCTTGTGGCAAAATAATTTGAAAAAATAAGCGTAAGATTCGGGTAATAATGGTGGAGTCTTCTTCTTCTTTTTCTTCTTTAAATTGTGACAGATGACTTTGAAAATTTAAAGAAGAACAAGAAGGCTGCCTCATCACTGATCAAATGTTTTTAAATGCGAAAGTATATCGGAAAATATATCTTAAATATAAATATATTTCATATATTGAACACGAATACATAAAAAATATATATTTGAAATATGAATTAATTGCCGCTTTTTATGTTTGTAAATTATTTTCATGGGATGGGTTATTAATACGTTAATCTGGAAATTAGAAAATTTTTATCAAGATATCATGAGTCATTTTTACAATTTTCTTTTAAATAATGTCTCGTACTGTTTCTGTAACGATACATATATGGATAAAAATATACTTTAATTAAACATTGAAGTAGAACGACATAGTCAATATATTCTGATGTTGCAATCGGCCACGACGTTATTATAAAATAATCCATGCAGCCCATTGAAATTTTTGATAAAACATTTAGTCAATATTATATAGTGATATAAATTATTCAATTTCAGTAGTAATATTTGGGTTTTTTAAATAGCTTTACATTGAACTGAGTTTATATGGAAAAATTCAGACTGTCAACATGGCAGGAAAATTCTCTTACATATAACATTGGGCAACTCTATAGGCATATATTTTGCGGTGCTTAGTTACATACACTGAGCTTGTGAGACTAACTTCCACATGTTGCAGTTTTTGCAAAAATTATATCTATTTGAATGTTTCTTTTTTAATTAAAGAAGAGACTTTTAAGAAAACATCTGTGAAAATGAATTATGTATTCGACTCATATTTTACCCAAGAGACACGTTTGTAGATTGATATTTCTTGCTAAAGAGGAAAAACGTGAGTTTTGCAATTTTTTTTAATCCGTAATTTTTGCGCTAATTTACGGTATTAAGTTTTCGTTGCTGACTGTAAAAGAGTAGATGTGTAAAATATGGTGATATAATTTTCTTTTAACATTATCAGCAAAACCTTCAGGGGTCAAATAGATCGTGGGCAGCTTTTTGACGTGCACAATTTCGCAGCTTGCGTGGTTACTGAGGGTCTGATTCGCGGTCAATGGTAGGGGAGAGATCAAAATTCTTGTATACCGCAGGCCCATCTCCAAAATTGGCCGAGTCTCTCAGACCCACAGAAAATAAACCACTTTACGGCTAAATTGTTGACAGTGAAAAAAAAACAATACGTATAACATCAATCTAGTATCAGGTCAAATCAATAACATTTTCGATGACAAATATCTGGATCGGCTGTATACAAAGTGGGGGTAAATTTTAAACGAGATGGCAAGGTGCCGTACCCTTAATAAATTCACATTTTGAAAACTGTATGCACTATCAGATCTGATGTGCATTGTCATTCACCATGACTTGTATTCACGTGTACAAGATATATATATATATACACACACAAAATGCTATTCTATTATTATTATTATTATTGTTATTATTATTATCCCTAGCATGTCACACTTTGGTCCGATGGGCCCACATTGGACTTCTTCGAAAAATTTTCGAATCGAGCCGAATCGGTACATTTTTTTTTAGTATTCTTGACCTCTCAAAGAATTTAGAATTCATTTTTAGTCTGCTTGAAAAAAAAAAAAAAAAAAAAAACTGATTGTGAGAGTTTTTGTCGGTCTGTCAGATCATGTGTGCCTATAGGCCTGCAGCGTACCTCTACGAGTATGGTACATGAGCTTGTGTTTGCGTATACATGGATGAAATTTACACGCCAGTCACGCCGAACAGCCAAATAGGTGGCGCTGATTTCTGTATACGTACACACGCGTATTACACACATTTTCAATGCGGCTGTATGTTACGCTAGAGGCTTATACGGTGCCAAAAATAAGTATGACGTACTAGACTTATTATTATCATCATAATCATCATTATTATTGAACTTTAAGTGGGATATTCTAATGTGGTTTTTGGCAATATTATCGGGGTACCTACATAACGAGTGGTGGATGCATGGAAATTTTATTAGTTTCATTATCTCTCATATACATTTATGTTCACACGCTGCTATGTAGTCTAGTAAAATTTAATATACGTGAATATATGCCAGTATGTATATATAGTGAGCCGGACGTGCATCACTCGACACTGAACTAAAATTAACAGTTTCGCACTCCGAAATGAGTTATATATTTCGATGTGTTCGATGTACCTACGTTGGTTAAAGTTTTGACGCTCCATGTCCCGTGCGTGCAATTATTCTTCCTGTAAGGACCGGACCCCAAAAAATTACAGTGCGAATTCGAGAATTTTTGTTCGGTCTATGGAATTTTTGTATGGTCTATTTGTTCGGATATTATTTTTAACTCGCGAGAAAAGGAATAATTTTCGTCAGGGCTGAGTGACCCATGTGTGTAATAGTCTACTAAGAAGGATTGTTCTTGTCACATTTTCAAAACATTTACAAGCGATATTTTTGGCTCGAAAAGTAATAAAATTAAACGAGCAAACTCTAAGCAATGTCTAAATTAACGGGCGGTGTATTCGATAATCATTCAAAAAGTCGCGGGCTTTATAAAAAGGATTAACGCCAAAAATATTAGAAAATGTACAAATGCACAGGGACAAATAACCTTTGCCTGGCGTTCGATACATGTAGGCTTAATAAAGGTCGTCAATTAGTAAAGCAATTTGATTTGCGAAATCGATGGCTCTTCCGCAAATAAATAGTTGTTTTATTTTAAACCGAAAATATCATGAAAAATGTCTATCGGTGTTTCATTAAATCACCGAGCTGGTGTTTTCACGAGTAAAAAAACCTCGGAAATTCAATCGAACGAACATTGAGCAGTTTGAGCTTGTATTGGGAAAAGATCGTTCAAATGCTTGCTCAAAACAAGTCTCTCGAATTCCGAGAGACTATTATCGTGTGTGAATAACATTAAACATCTACGTGTGGCTATTCCGAAGGTTAAACTGGCGAACTAATTAAGAAAGGCTCGAAAAGCCGAGTGTATGAAAATTGTAGGCGACCGAGTGGCACGTTGGGAGTTACCGCGCGTGACGTCCTCGGCCCTCAAGTAAAGATACAACTTGGAATTTTTAAAACGCTATCCCTCTCTCTCTTTTGTATTTTTGGCCTACTAAAGATCTCTAGCATAATTTTTCTCCCACCCATCCGAGTACCCGGAGGTCACGTACTTTTAGAAGAATTATTTGTTTCAATTGTTCATTTTTATATTCTCTCCCTTTTTTCATTTTGACATTTTGCCTAGTAACTTGCAAAATATCCACAAAACCCGGTCTAGCTGTGGTTCATTTGTTTCCGTTTTTTCTCCCTCATTGACGCCTTCACGTAATCGCAAAGATTATTGGTCTTCCGGGAATCAACATAACCGGAAGGTTAACCCGATAAGAAATGTGATAAACCTGCGCGAAAGATTATCGCTCTTATTTCAGTGGGCAAATAAACGCGTACGACCAAGCACAGTCAGAGATGAAAAATCTCCACTAAACAAAAGAACGAGATTAAACTCTGACTGTTTATCAATATTGAATTGTATTCTTCGAAAAAAAATTATTTCCTCAACACTTTATACGGAAATAAAATTCATTTCGATCCGCTTATCAAATCTTTATTGATAAGCACGTCGTTTAGTTAATAAATAAAAAACATACATACGTAAAGCAAAGTCAAATTGATTGCAGCCTCATTGAAATAAAATTTGTTTAATTCAGCGAGTAAAAATGAATGAAAAGATATTGAAGAAGTTAGAGCATGAAAAATTTCGTTGACGATACGAGCGAAAACGTACATATAATCGTACTCTGAGATTGTAAATGATACGCGAGCCAGGAAATCCTGCACTTACTGAGTTTCACGGCATTTTTTTTGTTCCTAATGATTTTCTTTGTTTCGTTATCTCAATTCATAAAATTGGCTAATTGACCTTTTCACTTCTTTAGCTGTGATTATTATAATTTTTTTCAGATCGGGTCATTTTTGCTGTACTTAAAAGATCTCTGGACCCAAAAATACGTCCTGTTTTACATTTTTTTTTTAAATTTCATTGTTGCAGAGAGAGAGAGAGAGAGAGAGAGAGCTCATAAAGACGCTTTTTCTCTTTTTTTTGTATCACTTCTTACAGCATGTAATATTTATTTCCAATAGTTCGATGTCCCTGGGGCTGGTTTTCTGCCAATGAAAAAGGGTAAATGCGCGCACTTTTCAACCTCCCCACTCGTGTCGCGCTTCATTGCCGGAAGCTGTCGGCTGGAAATTTTTAATCGCGAACGTGGCACTGACGCAACTTAAACGCCGCGTGTATCCCAGCGCATGTGGATATACCGAAGTTGCAGAGAGGGGAAAAAATGGAAAAAAAAAAAATCAAGTGCTAACGGGTGAAGAGATAAAGAGAAGGAGCGAGTGAGAGGGAGTAAAAAAGGATCGTTGAGTAGACACGAGCCAGCCACGTTGATTAGGCTATAACCGTCGTGGCCTCACCACTCACTCTTTCACGTCGAAAAGCATTTACGGCTGTATAACGACAATATTCATTCAAGGCTCTTCAGCAGAGCTTATAATACGCTCAATACACGATAATGATCAAACTAGTAACGCTAAATGTTCAATATTTCGTGTCAACGTCAAATGACGGTAACTTAACGGTCTTGCGACTGTCCTGGCCAGTCATATTCTTTGCTTGCCCAATTTTTAATGGAAATTGACCGTTATTTCCTCGTATAAACATTTGACCATGAAAAATGATCCACAATGTCTGGAAACTCCAGTTTGCAGCGATAATCATTAAACTGGTAATTTTTCGTGTTTTCCTGTGAACGTCATTTTACCGTAACGAGACCATTTTCTGACCAGTCACGATTCAAGCTCACATTGCTTGCCAAAAGTAATATTTTTACGAGAAACTATCCGATTATCGGAGCTGGGTACATATTATGTCCTTATTATTGCTTTAAAAATTCACTTAACTACTTCAATCATGATTGAACCTAATCGTTGCTTCTCTACTGACAGCTTGTCACGCTCCAATAGATTCCATTAATCAATTATTATTCTGGATGTTTTTAGTGAATACTAGTAAGGTAGCTAATTTGGTCATAGGTGATTTGTAGTTAGCAGTAGAGCATAGCACTGTGATGCATTACTTGGTATCGAGTGAATCTTTGGCGGGAAAACGAACTACCAAAAAAAAAAAATTCTTTCCGATACACCGAACAATGAAAAAAAATGCTTTAATTTCATTTACACAAAAACGAAATTCGTTTGAATGGAAAAAAAAATCTTTGGATTTAATGAACGAAATGATTAGGATGAAAATTGTCCAATTTGCTACTTTGCCATATGGATTTTATTTCGTTTAAATATTTTGATCACCAGAATAACATGCAACCATGCAATCTTGTATTTGAATATGCCACATTGTACTACCCGCGGACAATAATCCAGTTTTGAACTTTAACTGCCACTCGCCACCTTTGGAGACTCGATAGATCTAGATATTCCACAAGGAAACAGTGTATATTCCTGTATGTATAAAAAATCAAAGTAAAACCATAAAAAATAGCTTTTTCATTAACGAAACATTGCCTCGATTTTGTTAATTATTAAAAAATTTCAGGAATATATGTAAATGGTATAAGAAATCAGCTGGCGTGGCACCAATTGAGGTTCCATAATGGAAATATAGTTAAATTGAAATTTAAAACAACTTATATTTTTTTCTTGTGTATCATACTTTTCACTATATACCAATTTGAAAAAATGCATTTTATTTCCCAAATATCGTCTCAGCCAGCACTTCAAATTAACAAAGTTGAAGTTTAGTGAAAAACTTAATGGGGATATGGCCTATATATATATGATACACGTCACCGGTATATTTTACTGGATACATCCCTGAAAAAATATCGTGTTATATCTGTGGGATGTATTTTATTTATATTTTTCGGGCAAAAGATCAATATTCTCTATATATTTTTGGACACAAACACTTTATTTCCATGGGGAATATACATCGCGTTGTCTATTAGAATTTTTCGTTTCCCTCTCCCTCATTTTCTCCCCCACGAGGACGAAACAAAATTTCTCCTCGGTGTTGCCAGCATTGTCTGTACGAAAAAAATTGAAAGAAAGCCAGCAGTAATACAAAAGGCGCGTATAATTTAGAAATGAGGGTTGAACCTTTTTTTTTGTTGCAAGGTCACCAGTCCTTTCGCCGACGATCGTTCATTGCGAACAATCTTCCAACAATTGGAAAGACTTTTATAATTTTCATTTTTTCTTCCTCTTTAAATTTGCAGAAAAGCCCGACGCAAGGAGAAGGATGCAGGTACAACGGAAGACCCGAAATTATATCTGGAGGAAGCGGCTCTCGAGCGACAGCTGCCGGAGCTGGACCTGAGAATGCTCGTCGACCTACCGCCCGGTCTCGACTACAATGAATGGCTGGCCTCCCATACTCTGGCACTCTTTGACCATATAAATCTCTTTTACGGCACTATATCCGAGTTTTGTACCTCGACGGGATGTCCGGATATGACGGGTCCTGGCTTAAGGTAATTTTAATGCTATAAACGAGAAATGTCAACGATATTACCTCATTAATTAAGTCCACGAGGAAACATATTCGATAGGCCGGAGAATATGAGCGAAGCAACGCAGGATCAGCCACTAAAAACATGGGTCTTTGTAAAAAAAAAAAAAAAAACGAAAAATCCGTTGATATAATTACAATAATTTTGCATAGTTTGAATGTTTCGATTTTTATGCGTATAAATAACGACAACTTCGAATGGCTGTTTCTCGGCAAATATTCGAACTTTAATTAAAGGTCAAATTTTTTGGATATTAGCAGATTTGAAAAGTTTTGTCATAGCCATACAACTAGTTTTTGGTAAAAAAAATATATCATCTTGGTAATCCATTAATTCTGTTAATCAACAATATATATTCATTCAATAACACCTGATGAATCCAATAATACATTAAATAACCCACCCAGAGATGGGCATCCTTCGAGTGAAAAATAAAATTTTTATACTTTTTTACACGTGAAAGTATTCAAATAATTTATTCAAATAAATTTTTAAGTAAAAAAAATATTGAAAAATGCTATTTTTTCTCTAATGTGCGAATCTCTGTTTGTATGCAGTAACTCTCAGTCTGAACTATTCTAGGCTGTTGTACCAGTGCTCAAATACGAGATTCGACTATCGTGCAAGCAATCGCAAGATTTGAATAATTATCTATGTCTCGACTAGGTAGTCTTTTGCCTTCATAGATAATTGTAAATATGATTTTAAGAGGTAATTACGGGTTGTTATCAACGAAATTTGTAATAAACTTAAATATATTAGAATAGTATCCATAGACTGGGACGTGTCCGAGCATTGGTACGCCTTAATACCTACTTATTTGTTGTCCGATTGTCCCCCACAATCAGCGCACGAATATGCACTATGAACTTTGACGTCACTGTCCCCCACTTCTCTCCAAAGGGACTCGTCGCGATTGGTGCGCCGGATTAATGGCCGAGGATGTTTGAGCAAAAATGCTGGCACTGTCGAGACATCCACTGTACAATGAACGTAATTTAAATTGCAGTTTCCACTTTGAAAAACATCTGTCAAGAAAAAATTTGCGTGTCGTTTCCACATTATTTTCGTTTCATTGAAACTTTTATCTCACTTTTTTGGCTTCTTTATAAAATAAGCTTTACGGACAAGAAGAAAAGGGACGGAATAATGTGGAAGCTTCTTTTCACACGACTGCAAGTCAATAACTCGAAGGCATTGCAGGTTGAAACATTTCACAGTTTGTTTCAGGGACAATACAGAAAATTTAGTGGTAGAAATCATTCAGATTTCCTCAATTTGTGTAGAAATGTTTAGGCCTCATTTTTGAAAGTTCTTTACATTGCAAATTCATCGGTCCATTGTGGTGGAAATGATATCATGATTTTTTTTTGTTTGCTTCCAATTTTCCTGATCTCATGACAAATATTTTTATACTAAAATAAACTATTGATCGTTTGTCTTTCTCCCCAGAACATATTTGTGGTTCGACGAAAAGGGAAAGAAAACGAGAGTGGCTGCGCCACAGTACATAGACTACGTTATGACGTTTACACAACGCACCGTCAGTGACGAGACGATATTTCCTACAAAATATGGTGAGTCGACGTGGGTATAATTTTAGCGGTTAATTTTCTTTTGTTTTTTTTTTTTTTTTAACATTTCGTGTATCGAATGGCATGAAAAATAGTGGATCATGAAATGAAAAATTTAATTAAATCGTATTATTTGGTGTGTTTATGAAGCAAACGAGTTTCCAAGTTCGTTCGAATCGATAGTGCGTAAGATCCTGCGGCTACTGTACCATGTAGTGGCACACATTTACCACTGCCACTTCAGAGAGGTGGCACTTTTGGGGCTACACGCTCACCTCAATTGTGTCTTCGCTCACCTCACGCTCCTTAATCAACGCTTCAATCTGATCGATCCCAAGGAAACTGAGATTCTCGGTGATTTGGAGGCCGCTCTCTTGGGTAAGATTATCATCGCAGCATCGTCCATTTTTGTCACACGTTATAAATTTTATCTCTGGATTAAACGTGAAAAAAAAAAAATGGTCGAGCCCAGTGATATGCTTTAAACCGAAATTGCAACGCCAATAGTGTCGAATAATTAAGGATGCTTTATGTCTGCATTCTCCTTATAATACAAACTAACAGTTAATGAAAATTGATGGCAAGTCAGGATTTTTTTTACGTTTTTGTAGATATTCTCCTTTACGAATGAATATTAAGCATTAAAAATTAACCGTCTTCGTATCTTGCATATTGTTGATTTTATTTCAATTTTTATCATATTTTCTACGTAACCCCCGAAAAATAAAAAAGCTTGATTCTCTAGATAGTTGGATTGTTGTATACATTAGATTTACGAAAAATTTGCTTTTTTTTTTATTTCGATTATATTTTTAATTTTTAATGTCAGTGCATAGAGTTCTGCTTACAGGAATATTATCTGTCGAGTAGTGTTTGTCATGCAAAATGAAAAAAGAAAAAAAAAATCAAAACACGATTATCGTTTTCAGGTGACTCAGCATCCGCGCCCTCGCAAACTCCAGCTGCACAGGAGACTCCAACGACAGCGACAGCCTAGAACAGCGAAGCAGATTAAATCAGAGGTTGCAGTTCCTGAGGCTAGGTGACGATAGGCGGTTTGTTGAATTTTTCTTTTATTTTTCCAAGTAGCGCATACGCGTCAGGCGAAGAATTAGCGATTGCGTCGCTTTTATCGCGCATCGGTCATCGGAGCGAGTGAGAGGGAGTGCCGATTATGTAAAAAAAAAAGGAAAAAAAAGAAAAAGAAAAAGAATACAAGAGACGAAACCAAGTAGTACCTGTACATAGCGAAGTGTGAACAACTACATGATGTAATTAGGTTCCTCCGTTTGTTGTTTGTGAGATTGTACATAATTTATTAAATGGTAAGATATACGAGAGAGATGAAGGATGAATTATTGATTATTATTGACAAAGTTAGTTGCTACAAGAGAGATCATTTGTTCTGTATAAAAAAAAAAAAAAAATGAAACAATAATGATATTGTAAAGTTAAAATAAAACCAAATATATAACTGGTGTTAACAGAAATGCTTGCTTCACAATGAGTATCTGCTCTCTGACCAAGGGAAAATCAGTTAATTTCAGGTGCCAACGCGCATCGGCCATTTTATCGACGATTTTTCTTTTCCCACGACTCATCGCAACGTCTCGTGTGTCAGGTGCACGCTCTCGTTGAATCATTTGCGCGATTCACCTCGACGATTCTAAAAGCCCGAATAACCACAGCCAATTCACGGAGAAAAAAACCAAGCGCCTCGGCTATGGGCTCGCACAGGTCACGTATAGAGGTCGCCACATTGTACAGGAGTATCAAAAATGGCTGGATAACCGCGTTGAAGAATATCGAGAGAAAGGGCTTGACGAAGTAATCAGCCAATAATTGGAGTATACCGACCGTCAATGGTCGTATAACAGTGAATAGAAGGAATCTCAAAAGTTGAAGAATAAATGCCGTTACAAAAGCTATTCCAATGTGTATCGTTCCGAAAATTTCGGCCCAAAAACGCGTTGCGGCGTGGTCTATTTTTTCGGCACATTTTTCAGTTGCCAGCACTGGCGGTGAATCGGTTGTACGATAATATCTGTTTCGTACGTTCGATATGAGGGAAAAAACAAAAAGGTAAAAAGAAATTGTAACTTTTATCGATTAGAAGTAAAATCGCATATATGAAGATGAAAAAAAAACAAAAAAAAAAATGAGTTATCAATCTATACCAACGCTGAATTTCCATGATCGAAATAATATATGTCTATTCTTTCGGAAATTTCTTCAAGTTCTTGCTTCGTGTTTTTATACATCGCCGGATCTTGATCGTCCTTTGCCGATGCGAGATTTTTTTTTTTCTTTGGTATCCCTTCCATGTTGTCCTCATCCCCGTACGGCTGGAATTCAATGAATGCATGGTGATAATTTATACGGGTGTATTGACGATGATGTGCAATCGTCGAATGTACTGTGATTGCGTAAGAGTTATATTTTTGAGCCAACATCATTGAAAAAAAAAAATCATATGAAAATTTAATTATATTTCGGATGTGACGAGTATTTGAAGCATCCATCGTTCGATGTATTAGAAGATTAAAAAAATATGATTTTGCAACCTCGAGAATTTTAACTTAAAATAAAGTTGAAAGTTATAAAAATCTTGATCCGAGGTCCTTTCAATTGTTCATATTGTGGTTTCTGGTCACTTTGATAAGATGTCTTTTTTTTCACTAAAACTCCGCGAGTATGAATAGCCACCGCCATGTTGTCTATTTGTCGCTTCGACCAACATTTTGCATTTTTTTCTGCAATTTCAATGTACTTGCAAAGTCTCATGGAATCGGAATTTCGGGGTTGGTACAGTGTACGTAAAGCATCTTCAACGCAATCCTGATTAATAGGAGAAGAAAGTCTCAATGCACCTTCGAGTAATGACGATAATGATTCCGCTTGACTGTAACTTCGTAAAGTTTATCCTTTCTTCGGGCGTATTCTCGTCTTGGCCATTTGAAGTTGAATCTGCAAAGATGGCCGATAAAGTATTCGGACTTTCGTCGTGAATTGATAACGGGAAAATTTGACATCGACGATGATACCTTTCTGCGTTACGTTGACTGTACGTGCCCGGTAAAGCGAATGGATTTCTACAATAATTGAATGTACGTGAAATTTTATATTTTAGTTTTTCATAGGCGAAGCTTAGTGACGGTGAAAAATAATATTTTCGACATTTTTTTTTCTCCAAAGTACGCAAAATCGTTGCAAATATATAAATATGAATTTTGGAAAAAAGACTATAATTCGCGAATGGTTTTAGCTATCTGGCTAAAATTTTGCACATAGGTAGAGCTATCATTCAACTTTATCGAGGATAGTTCTCATTGAATTTTATGCCATCGAAGAGTTTGTATGATCTGTTGAATTATTTCAAATGGTCTATTAATGCTGTAAAATTTGTTTTTTAAGCGATGGCGCCGAAACTTAGCGCCCAAACATACGAAATTTGAACAAGGATACTTTACTATGAGATTGTCAAGGATCTTATAGTTATTCAAATAAAAAATTCAGATTTTTGAAAAACGTCTGTAGATGATTTAACGGAAGCAAACTTTGAGCTACCGAGCTAAATTTTGATAAAATTCCGCTAAAACTTCACGAAGCGTTACTACATTAACTTATAAAAATGGTTGGCATGTGCACTTTGATACAGCAGTTCGGAAAAGGATTTTTTTTTAAATATCTGACGTTATGACAAAAATGTGTAAAATCAGTTCGATCCAAACTCTAATGAATATTTCAAGTTTTACTATGTTTCCATTATTCAGCTCAAATGAAGTCAAATTCTCTGCAATCGAGAAATTTGATCATCGATTGATTATTTTGCCTCGTTCGTAAAGTTTCCCTAGAAGACCCGTGCAAGCAAAAGTTCCTGTTAATTTTTTCGTTGTATTCGTTTCTTTTAACAATCATACCAGCACCAATTTGATTAATTCCAAACAAACGGAGAATAAAGAATTTTTACAATTTTTTTCTCATTCGCCTATAGTCAACAATTGATCAATTCTCACGTCTTTTATAAATTTACTTTAATTTCATTTCAACCAAGAGTCAAATTGTTCTCCAATTTTTGTACCACTGCAGGCAGCAGAGCAAGAATTATTTTTTATTTATTTTCTTCCGCATGACATCCGCTGGAGAGTTTCTCTATGAGGCATCCAAAGAATGATGAAAACTGCATTCTCATAGTGAAACTTCATAGACGTGATAGAATAATGAGGAAGCAATGTGTGCAAATTTCTAATTAGTAAGATTTTTTGCTTGAAAAATTTTCATCATCCCTTACACTCGGTAAGCGTGGCAGAGACACTCCATGGCTGGTCGAAATTGTGTCGACGGTTGAGAAGGTCCTACTCCTATTCTTTGCGGTTGGTGGTTTGCCGGAGGTGGTTGACCACAGTTGGGTGACGAGTCTGCTTCTCGTGCTCGTTGGGTTGTGGGCAATTTTTCATCCTCCTGACACGTGCAGTCGTTATCTACACATGAACGCAAATATGAAAGAACGAAATAAAAAATGAAAGGAAGAAAAGAAAAAACGTTTCATCACGGATCGTTCTCTTCCGAACTTACGCTTCGAGTATTTATTCGTAATTAGCTAATGGTGCGAAAAATTGTTCGATAAGAAAAAAAAAAAAATTCAAATAAAATTGATTACTTGTATTGACGCATGGCTTCGCTGAAGCATCAGACATTTCCGATGAATTTAGTGTCGAACTAACGTCAGTGGCCATGCATATAACGTTCGACGGTTCCGAAGTCTCCGAGCATGGACACTCCTCCTCGATGGTCATGATTAAAAAAATTATATAACAATATTCCCACGCGGATAATCAATTAAAACTTTATACAACGCAACGATAACGAATCAAACACAAACATTTTCTGTCAAAAAAATTGACATTGTGAAGAATTTAGTCTACGCACGTTCCGATGTTCTATGAACGGCAGGGCTTCAATTTGACATAGCTGGCGTTGCACGATCGATTTTTGAGAAGAATTGTCAAACGAACCATTTATTAAATTTCATTTACATGAAGACTCAAGAATTATCGTCTTTTACAATCTCCTTGCGTATAAGATCAATTAACGTATCGCTTTTTTATGCTGTTCTTTTTCCTTACCAGCACAATGTACATCCATGAATCTCGAAGTGAAATACAGACAACTACAATGTTGCTTTACAGAATTTGTCAACAATGCTAAAATTTTCATAACACACCAGTTAAATTCTACTATCTCGAGATTATTCCTAACTAACGTTTATCCATGCGCCAAGCCATTAATGACGAAACTTTTATCATCGAAGATGAAGGTCTTCGTTGCTTTTATGCGTCTGAAAAAACGCGTTATCGACACGGTTCAATTATTTCTAGCTAATAAATTGTTTGCGATGCTTCGTACGACTGTTATTCTCATTTCTTTGTTCTCGCGGTTATTATACTTATAAATATTACTACGATTTGAAAACAAGCAAACAAAAATTGCAGTGCACGTAAATTTATATGATTCATATGTAGTTTGCTCTCGTTAATATCTTATGTATCTATTTTTCACATTTAAAAACATCATTTTTACGTAATATCGTATTGAATTATAAATTTTTATCGAAATATTGCAATTTCGAATTGGATCGGGAATAAATATGCGCAAAAAATTTTCATGTCCGTTAGAAATATATTTGATTGACGTCTCACCAATTGTCAATTGTTTCGTTATCATGCAGGTAAAGCGCTGATGGCATATTTTAGACTAGAAAATAAAAAAAAATATAAATAAAAACAAAGCATACAATTGTCATTTTCGTCGATACTATATAGCCAGCGGTTCCAGAGCTTCTTGGCTCATTAATTAGGGAGCATCCACCGTAAATAAAATTTTCTCGTTAATACGCATAGCAACTTTGAACAAAGTGTTTAATGCTCGAACCGTAGTTAATTCGCTGAATTCGTAATAGTCGCATTTAGTATTGACGTTTTATTTTTATTTTTATTTTTTCTTTCAATGTTTAATACTGAACATAGAGAGACCTTTTGCTACAGCTACATTATTTACGGAAGCCGTGGTCATGTAATAGACATTGCCATTTTTCAATTATCATATAATATATGTATATAAAAGACACGCCTTTATGACAGATTATTTACTTAAAATTAAAATGGTATACAAATAGGAAAAAATGTATTGCTAAAGTATAATTTACAACCTTATATCGCGCCTTTTAATAAATCATCGACGCTCAATTATGTGCGACCCGGATTGACCGGTTTTAAGAGGCAAATAAACTTCTCCAAATATGTCAATTAAAATCTGGAATGTAGATCGAAGTCTAAGATCGTTGAATCTCTGAGTATTGAGTAATGATACAAGAACTCGTGTTACTCCGCTGCACAGAAGAATTAGGATCAGAGGCTTCGAGAAATGATGAAAAAAAAGTGATAAACTTGCATTTTCACATTGCCATGAATGCTAGAGAAATTACAATAGTTTTCAAATGCCATTTTATTTAGAGTATCCTGCTGTCTAGTCACCTTAAAATTAGATAAAAAAACAAGAAAAATGTTTCTTCTTACAAAATTTTGAATGATAAAGCTGCTTTTGGTACTTTAATTAAACTTTGACCCTCTGTTGTTTCCGATCTATTGTTGGAAAATCACCGGTGTAACAAAATATGTCAGAAATTTTGAAAGAGGAAGGATTTAACTGCACATTTGAATATATCAGAGGATTTCTGAAGCAAATTTAATATCTGGTGATTGAACAGTTCAGCAAAGAATCAAATTCAAAGCTTCCAGTCAAGGCGCTGGTAAATCTCGGTGCAAAGAAGAACGTTGAGTGGATTAAAAATCGGAAATCAAAACAGCATCTGCTGCTATGGGCTGACTATGTAAGACTTTCTTCGTTCCATATTCCAGATCCGATTATAAACGCTCGTCACCAGTTTATAAAACCACAGAAGACTCATGGTCCAAGGAAGGTATATTTGTCGAGCTGCAATAATTATTCAAGATACGCTTTGGAACGTGGACGCGGTTTGGATGTGGTCGGGGAGGGTCATGCCTCTACTCGATAAAGTGATCAACCAAGAAAATCTCACATCGTTGCCCCATGCCAAGTTGTGTTTTGATTTTCGATTTTTCAGAACCGGGGACGAGTCTTTACAATCGAGTCTCAAATACGAGGAAAAAAGAATAGCAAAATATTTCGTCATCCGGACAGCCTCACTCTTGGGATTTCAAATACCAAGGGCAAGTCGCATTCATCCATCAATGAATTAAGCTATAAATTTCATAGACAGCTCTAGCTTCCTCACTGCTGGGACTCCAAATTCCAACAATGAATCGTAATTGACCACCAATGTATTAAGAAGAAAGTACCGTTTGTACTCAGACTCTAACTGCTGCTCCGAGCAAGATTTGATTTCAGAAGTGACTAACTTATAAAAAGAAATAAAAATGGAAATGCAGAATTCAATGAATACACGTGTTTGAAGGTGTCTCAAAGTATGATTAAGAATCGTGTCTGTTTATACCGATTCGTACGAATTACTATATATATCACATTTATTCTGTATAATTTATGCGCGTAAAAAAAAATTATAACAACGCAACAACGATGAAGAATATGGCAAAAAAACATACTGTGTAGAACTTATTTGTAAAACCGTATTTTTGTATACAGATGATGAGGGAATAATTCCAAAATGGCGATTACGCGGCGCGATTATAATCCGTTGCAACACAATGCGAGGCGTCGATTATTTCTACCTACCGTGTAGAAATTGAAGATGTAATAGTGTTTCTACATCATAGTGTTTGCGACAGTGAAAAAATATTAGGACAATACGATTATCGAGTTTTTTTGATTTCCGGCTTGAATGATTTTTGCACAAGCTTTTTTTTTTCAGCTCGATACTTATTGACGAGTGTCATTGACGTCGTTAAAGCGTCTTTGTAATGTGTGTATATTGGTGCATGTCGTTGCACGAATTGGGGATATGCATATTCACGAGAAGAGAAAAGTAGCAGTCTCTTTGTCAAAAATTTGGATCTGGGGATCCTTAAGGAGTATTTTCGTCTACTAACGTACTTAGAATATGCAATCGGAACGACGTCTCCTGCCGTCGAATAGTATCAATTGTCCAGCGTGAAGTTAACCAGCAACAAATGTTTCACGACAACTCTTTGGTAGCATATAAAATGACACGCCAGTCAAGAGTGATATGGTCTTTCAGCATCTGGTGGCTAAGTTAAATCATTATTTTTTACGGGCATCTCATGATTTTCCGTCAAATCTTTCGTGTTTTTCCATCAAATATAATCCTAGACATATTGAAAGTTGTCTTTCGCCGTGAGCAAAGGTAGCTTTTCGACACTTTGCTTTAGATCGAAACTGTGAAGCCAGTCCGAGCTCGGCTTTGCTTTTACCCCGCAAAAGCTGAAGTTGCAAAAATCTGCCAAATTCTGGAGTGCACCGCGATGAAAGGGATTACCTTGTTTGAAATGTTCGTAACGTCCGGCGTTTAGCCGCTCGTTCGTCGTCATACCCAATACCATAATCTGCAAAAAACGAGGAAATATATAAATTTTTATAATTCTGTTTGTGCTGTTCCCGCCTAATGTTCTTTGTAATTTTGTCTATAGCAGATTAGCTTTATCGGTTTTGGCCACCATATTCTTAGTGGATGATTTTTAGAGTTTCATCAATACAGTGAAATCTCTCACAGCTGACGTAATGCACAGACTGCAAAGTATCATCGTTGCCAAGACTTAATAACCTATCGTCAAAATAATCCAAAACGATTATTATAATTAATTCATTTAATATCGATAAACGATCGTATTGCTTAATAACGAATAAAAAATCATTATTATATTATGTTGATATTGGCAGTAATACATACAACGGATATAGTTGTAAACTTTACATAACTTTCGAAACAATCTGCGATTACAAATTTTAACCATGAATTTTTTTAAGATAAGTGTTTCAGGTATCGTGGAATTCGGTGAGTAAAGTGGGATCAAAGATGCTCTGTCGGCGGTTATTTACATATGAAATATTGTCAATATTATTATGACAAACACTTGCTATAGTGATGACGATTGGTCCGTATTAAAAGATGAATTATTTTTTTTGGGTCAAGACATTGTTGCATTTCTCTTGATAACTAAAATTAGCAACTAAACCATGATATTTTTTACAGCGTTACATTATTTCCCTGTGGCAATATTGCAACGTTTTCCTCCCACCAAATATCAAAATGCAAATGCGAAAAAAGCGTTCGAACCGAACAAAAATTGTATTAAAAATTACGATAATCGATAAAGTGGCCAAAACTCATTCAACAGTCTGTTCTATTCATTAGAAGTTAGAATTAGGATTTTACAAATTGAAACGTACTTGATAAACGTGACAGGCCAGAAGTGAACCGACCCACAGTGAGTGCAGTGCGGTGTTAATCGTGACCCACATAACCCAAGCATCGCACGTTGCTGCCGATACGAGATAGTTGTCTGCTGTGTAACCGTTTGTCAAATTCGTCCAACACTCGAATTGCCAATACTGGACACTCGCTGACAGTACCACGATACAGAGTCCGAGCAGAGACGCGAGAAATCCCAAGAAATATTTGTGATTGTGGGAACCTGAGTGGGAATAATAATAATAATAATAATATTATTTGTATCAGTTTGATGTATTGATCTGGTGATAATTCTTGATCACACTCACCGATGCAGTTGTTTATCCATGGGCAATGATGATCAAAACGTGCGACACAACGATCGCAGGTCGAACAATGTTTAGATCGTATTGGTCGTCTAACGAGACAACTCGTGCAAAACCATTGTGGCTCAAATCCACCCGTCTCTGCTAATTCTATAATAGTCTGTCAACAAAATTAAAATACGATTCATCAGATCAGTTCATACGAGCTCATTATTTCTAAATCTCACTGATTTCACAATAAGGTTACGAAAAACATTGCCCTCGTGAGGGACATGGCAGTAAAATATCGTTTTTTTTTGCTTCTGGATATCAGAGTTTTAAAATATTGAGAAAAGCTTTGGAACTTTCAAAATGCATGTATCACGAAATATTTGTTTTTACTACTTTTGAATCAACGACAGTTTTTTCATAGTTTAAAAACGATGCAATTTTGCCTATCTTGAAATTCTTAGTAATTATTATTTTTTTAATTAAAAATTACAACTGTAAAAGGGGCGGTAGTGAACAAAAATTTCAGGCCACATTTTGAGGACATTTTTTTTCACAGTGTATTAAAATTTCGATGAGCAATGAAATTTAAAAATGGAGCCGTTGTTCAAACTGGTCCATCATTTACAGTACATTGTCATTTCTCATGAAATTTCACACAAAGCTCGAAGTGTAAACGTACGTTCAATTTGTCCTCGTGTGTTGCTGATATTACACCAGGATCACCTCGCCACGATTTCAAGAAACATATCCAAAGAGGCACCGAACCGCCGACTAACATCAGCCAGAGATACCAGGCGGCATGAATGCCTAACCAAAATATCCACGTGATGTATATCCACATCTGTAATTAACATTTTCCAATAAATCACATACCCGATAAATCTTGCTCAATCATCTTATTGGTAATCATTTATAGAGATAGAAACACAAAATATGTCAAATGAAACATGAAAAATTATCTACAAAAACAATGTTCGATAAGGCTATTTTATCAATAAAATATGTGGGTTATCATCTCGTTATCAAACGATAAGCAGTCACAATGATATACAATAGCAGCCATATTATCGCATCATCGGATGCTTTGCGAGTTATGTACATTTTTCCGTCAATTTCCAACTAATTCGATATCACGAATTTTTCTCATTATAAAGAAGAAAAAAAAAGTATAAAAACATACCTTGGTTGCCAAATAAATGGACATTGGTAGAATGTGAAATAGCCTCTCGTCAAATAGAATATTCTTCGCTAGATAAACGGCGATGTAGAGGGTGAGAAAGGCACCTAGTTTTATCAGATAATCCAGTCCACTTTGAAAAATTATTCCAATTATGTAAAACACTATGAATGGTGTACTGACCATACAGTACCAGCGTATTCTCTGAAAAAAAAGAAAGGAAAAGAAAAAATAATAATTATGATAAAATCTGTTGATTTCAGATGATTTTCGTTCTTTCGCACAATTTTGCATGCACGATTATACCTTGTCCCTGCACCATGCTCTCGTTCTTCCTTGTCTCTCTCTAATCTCATGGCTGACTTTGTGACCGAGCCAGGCTGCACCAATGTGCGGTCCCAAAAGTGTCATTGGTGTTTCATTCTGAAAGTTAGGCACATCGAGGGACGCGCCATGATGGACTAGCGTCGATATTGCTGTATTGTTCTTGGCTATTATTGCCCAGTGTAAGGCTGTATTACCATGAAGGTTGTCCGTGAGTGAATGGGACGCGCCCAATATAAGCAACAGACGAGTCGGATCCAAGCTGAGGAGATAGTGAAAGTTCTGACTAATTTCGCACGTGAGTCTTTCAACTTAATGAGAAAAACAACCCCCCCACCCATCGAATATTATATTCTCGATGCCCTAATTACCTATTGACTTTGTACGCGCTCCACATGAGCGGTGTCATTGCACTACGATCGGGAGTATTAGGATTGACTCCTTTAGCAACGAGATAAGCGACAATACCCGTATGACCAAATTGAGCCGCAAGATGTATGCATGAGAAACCCTCGGTATCACGAAGAGTAGGATCAGCGCCAGCTCTCATCAATATTGCAAATGTCGACAGATGACCTTGCCTGGTGTCACACAGCAGGAATAATTTTACAGACATAATTTTTCAATGAAATTTTTGGTGAATGTCGCATCTTGGTCACTCAAGAGAGAACAAACCTTGTTGCCCAGTGAAGAGGTGTCGAGGCTAATTCACCACCTATTGCGTCAACATTTGCACCCTTTGCTATTAGATATTTAACTATTTCCTTTCTATTGTTTATTGCTGCCCAGTGCAGCAACGTCACAGTCTCTACATCAGGCTGATTAACATCAGCACCTGCATCCACCAATTCCGTGACCCGTTCCAGTGCACCATACTGAAAAATCATTAAATCAGTCATGAAAATGTGTTTTCCTTTCATCGATATTGTAAGGTTTTATATTTTTCTTTACCTGTGTAGCTCTGACTATGTCGAAGGAACTGCAATCCTGTGTGATTGGCCTTGGGACATCTTGATGGTGATGCATAGTTTCATCGGGCTCGCCTGTATTGTCACCCGGACAGGCAGCTCGCATTGGAAGAGCGTACATCGTGAAATTCCTATATTTACAAGATACAAAATATGTAGCTTAATGAGAAATTCAACTAATCGTCCATAGTTAATGAAAATCAAGTTTTTCGACATTCTTGCAATGTTTGAGTGAAACAAATCATAATCTGATTTATTGGTCAATTATAGAAATCGAGAGGTGCATTTAGCGATTGAGGCGCAATTGAAAATTGTATGATTGGACGCAAACAGAATTAAATATTCAGTCAGACAGCACTTGCGTGAGACATTTATATTCATGTGTGTATAATTCTTTCTAGTATATATATATATATATAGTTTGTGTCTCGCAACGATTCGGAATCGTCCATCCTGCATACAACTGGCAAAAGGCGGATAATTTGTATTCGAGTCAGAAAATCAACGTTACCATCCAAATTGACCGTAAGAGCGCGGTACGCGATATGAGAGCTTCTACAGTGAAAAAGTGATTTAACTGAAGACGTTTGATGAGTATCAATAATCGAAAGAGCGTGATGCCGTTATCCAACGATATCCGGTACGAAAGAGGAGTAGGATCGAGTATACTTATACATGAACACGTGATATTATTTGTCGGAGAAAAAACCGCGTGTCTGATCAAGCCAAATCAAGCGATGAATTAAAGAATGACGAGCAATTGATGAGAGTTCTCGTGCAGCGAGGCATTCTTGGCGATTGATCTTATTTATGACTGAATAAAGTATGAGTGAATAAAGACAAATGAGAAATTCTTACCTCTTATGTCTCGCAAAGTCACTGATTTATACAAATTTGCATAACTATGTAATGAATTGTATTATTATTATTTTTTCGTTAGCAGAACCCAAGTAACATGAAAATATGAAAATTATACTGCATTGTGAGGGGAGTGTCGCCGGTATTTCACTGGCTGATGCATCAAATCAACGAATTTAGAATCCGTTGATCAAACGCGAGATATCGAACTGTTGACCAGATGGGCCAGATGGACGCCGCACCAAACAATCGCCATTCGCATTTGTACTACGTTCAGTTGTATTCGGTAATTTGTTTCTCTCTCTCTCTCTCTGTCGCTTACACAGTAGGATCGAAGAAGGCACTAGCTGCGAACGGTCAACGCGCCTGTCCCGATCAAAGCCCGTATATCGTATATCGCGGCGCTTGAACCTTTCTCCCCACTTGTTCCTCGCGATATTCGCTCGCTTTCTCTCTCTCACACGCTTTTCTTTTCTATTCTTTTCTCACGAGAACAAAAAAAAATTGTGCTTTTTTACGCATCATCGTGTCGACGCACTGTGAGTGGCTCCCGTGTATGGTCGATTCGAGTCGGTTCGATCTTTCGACTTTCTGTGATTTTGCATTGCAGTAAGCTTTTTACCAGAAAACCTTTCGCGAGGCAGCACCAAACAGCGCCATGCTTGCCGGCAAAGTTCTATGTTGAAAAGCATGCTTCCAGCATTACTGACATAATTGCCAGCAGTCGGTAGAGATGATCTTGGGACTGTAATGGCAAAAGGGCATGGGCTGAGGTTTACTAAACTCTGATGAGCTACAGGCTGGAGTTTGCGCGAGTGCAAGAGACATAGCGTGATCAGCGGACATGGAGGAACGAGACAGACACACCTGAGAACATGTAGCACATTGCTGCGCCTCTGTCGATAACAAAAACTACGTACCAAAATTTTCCTAAATGGTTGATCTTTCGGACAAACGAAGAGAACCACGAACCGCGTATAAAAATACTATAGTTCGTAGCTCTTTTCGTTTGTCCGAAAGATCAACCGTAGAGGAGAATTTTGATACCGGAGTAAATGCAGCTTTTTCTCTTGCACTCACAATGTCTTAGGCAGAAACTGTCTTACCAAGAGAGCAGTAGCACATTACCTTAATGAACTTGGGTGGGAGTGACCATGTTTGGGTTGACCAAGCGACCAGGCTGTCACGCCAAACGTGACGGGAAATATCCGCTAACAATAAGTACGAGAACATATATCAGCAAAGAACTTAGAACTTTTGCAGTTTTTCGACGAAGGTTGCGATAGTTACTCTATCGGTAAGACATTTTCTGGGTAATGTCATTTGAGTGCGAGAGAAAAAGCTGCACTTACTCCCGTACCAAGATTCTCTGGAACGATTAACTTGTCGGGAAAAAAACGAGAACCGCGATAGAGTTTGTCGTTCTCGACTTCATTTTGAAAGATCAATTTCGGGAAAAATGGATTACAGTTTTTCTTATCTTCCAAGTGCAATAGCAACGAAGATTGAGGCATCGGTAATAACACATTTCTGCTAATAAGAGATATTTGCCCGTATGTGCTGATCAGTCAGTAAAACAGTTTATGGTTACGGCATTATGAGTGCGGGAGAGCCACCGTATACGTTGCAGTACTGAATGATGGTACGCTATCGACGCGCAGATTTCAACAAATATCCAATAATTGACTTTGATATCATAATTATTGCTGCGTGTTAATTGTGTTAATTAAATTAGTAAGAAATTAGTAATTAGTAAAAAAAAATAGTAGAGCTCGAGAAGGTATTTCAAGTGTAGGGTACATAAGTACATGTATTTGATGTACTCAAAGTTGCGAAAAGTACTTTGTACTGTACGTACTTTAGTTTTTCATCAATAAATACTTTTTGAATAATCATACTATAATATTATAAGTCACTTGCAAAAAACGTGCGAATTGAAACTCGCACTCTTGCACATTGCTTCCAAGTGCTTTTCGCTTATTCACAGTGTTCTCGCTATATGTGGGCAAGAGGCTTTCGCAATATTAGTTTCCTCATAATGGGAAGAAGCTTCGTGAATAAGCGAAAATTGCGAGAAAGCAACGTGCAAGTTTCAATTCACTCTTCTCGTTAACAAACAATACCGAGATTTGCATCCAATTTCGCAAAATTTACTCAATAAGGCTGCGCCCATTCTTTGAGAAATGATTTTTTTTTATGACATTCAAAGTGTTATTAAATTTCAACCTCTTGTGTCGATTCTTGCCAATATTGATATTTAATATCAAACATGGTTTCGCCTCACCCGTCTTGTGTACCACTTTTTGGCTCGACTGTTCGACATGCATGTAAGTTAGAGTGTGAATGCACAAACTTTTAATTTAATTGAGAATTCAATATAATTGATAATTCTATAGAATCTGAACTGCTTTACGGTTTCTCGTCAAAATTCAATACCAAACATGCTTGTCCCCTACAGTTTATTTATGTAAGGCGTTTTAGTTCGATTCCTAAATATTTGCGAGAATTATGGCGATCCCGGCCTTTTTTCGAAAGGTTTGAAATTCCCCCAAGTATGAAATCCTTTAGGAATCTCAACAAAAATGGCAATGAACCAAGGTGGTTTGTAGTCCAATTCGTGTATAAAGTTGTAGCAAGAGTGGAAACGTCGTTCTGGAGATACAACCATTTCAATTCTGCGAGCCCGTCACATACAGAAAAAGATAAATATACACATGAGGATGTGAAAACTCTTCTTTACCATCGCAGCGACCTAAATTTTCGTGCAAATAACATTGCAAAAATATCGAACCAAATGAATTTTAATTTAATAAACATAAGGTGCGTTATTCAGTTCTAGTTATGGAATGCAACAAGATCTATGGAGTTTCAATTTGTAGTACATAAAGTAGTAGGCTATCCCCTGTCTATGATGAAAGAAAATCGAAGATATCTTAATTTTTCACCAAGTTATCAATTTTTAAACGCGTTTCTGGTATTCATATATCCCGCTCGCCCCGAAAGGATTAAATAGATAACTGTATGGAGATATACTTGGCGTGCAAGGGTTAATTTACTAGGGTCCGTTAATTTACTGGTCCGGTTACCCCATCAAGTTTCATAAGAAGTATCGGTAATTGCTGTCTTTCAACATAAGGTGAAATGGCATATGCCCTGTCAGTAAAAATCGCGTTTTGTTGAAAACGGCTGATATTTCGAACTGAACCAAACTGGCATTCTCTGGCAATGCTAACTAACTGGAAAATGAGACTCTTTTTTCCTCAAAATATGGAGGCTTCCGGTGAGAGTGAACGAAACGCAACTTCAGTTGTTTATGTCGCACTCGCATGGGTCATTCGGTCTGTATATGTATATGTGGTCAAATTCATATGCGAAGCACTGAAACCAGCAACGCTATATATACATCGCCAATTGATGGATTCTCGATTATTGGAAGAAACTACAGACGAATGACAAAGTACAGGTTCATCTTCCACATCATAAACGCTATTCTATCTTTAGTATTGATTTTTAGGTCACGTATCAGGATACCTTTTCGATCGAATCTCAAATTTTGAATCCGTTTTATGGGAATCACGTGATCCTTCTCGGTTCGTTGCTGATGCCAGACAGTTACATTTAGATGGGTATCGATATACCGAAATCTTCTCCTCTCAGATAACGATAAGGAAAGTTTCGTAGGAGGGAACATTCCAAGATGCAGAGTCCATTGCACAAATCAAAGGATCATACTTTAGACTGTAGCCCCCGGATTTGCAAGTATACACGACTGGTAAGACAACATCGTTGAGACGGTACGGGGTTTGGGGCAAGAACGAAAATAACTGGCTGGCCCGAGCCTGTACGTGTGCGTTACATTCTATCCAGAGATTTTCAAATTACCGGATTATCCCGTGAAAACTAGCTGGCGTTGCAACTATCTAAGGCGCTTAACGTCGCGGACACCGTGATAGGGGAGTGGTTCACACGGTTTTAGCACGATCATCCTGGCAGCTATTCTCCCTTTAACTTTCTCTTTCAGTCTCTCCCTCTGTTTCTCAACCTCCGCTCGGCTTCCGCAAGAAAAGTGTATATGTATATAGTAGTATATACATGCAGCGGGAGGTTTTGCCAGGAGCCCTCCTGATCCTGCGACGGTAGGATAAAAAGTCGACGATTTAGTAGCAGCTTGCCGTGACGGTGCCGAGCGGGCTCGCCAGGCTCTCGGAAAGCGAATTAGTTAATTCCAAAGAAAGGGAAGTGCGAGGGAAGATAATCAGTGTGATAGCGAAAGAGAGTGCGAGGGATAGAGAGATGAAGAGGACGGTGGATCGTTGACCTGAACGATCCAACGTTTATCTAGCCTTCTTGATAAGTTTTCAGCACAAGGCGACAGACTTGTGACTTGTGTGTTTTCCGTATACTTGAGCACTTGAAACTCACTCTTCTCTCACAGAAGCATCTCCATGCTCGATCGATATTTGACAATTAATCATCGTTTCGATCATTAGTCAGCAGCATCTTGCTTCTATGTGCACAATCATGTGATAAAAAATGATAGTAAAATATGATATGAAATATGATAGATTGAGCGCATATAGATTTATGATCTGGTTGTAGTCTGAAGTAATGATCCATGATCGATGATCGATATTCGAGAGGTCCTCGCGGTGCATTATGGATAGTCTAAGCTATCGTATAATCCGCTAATGTTCTCTGCGTGAATGCATGTGCAAACATATGTGCATAGCAAACATAATGTACAATACGGACAAGACAATACAAGGTCTCAATGTACATATATAGCTTATGCTCGTGCAATTACACTATGCCTAGGTAATCCAATTGCGTATACATATGGATATATATATATATATATATAGACGGTGTTGTATTGTCCCAGATCATATTATGATGGAATTCTGTTCATCGCCTATGGCGAATGTTGACAATCCCCTACCAAGTGCCATCGTCCTCTGTGACCTCTTGCCGCGTTGCGTCAATTGCACTTTGCCGTCTCTCATGTTGTTGGCGTCGTTCGATCGCCATACTTCCATATCGGTCCTTGTCTCTTTATATTGCGAGGTGGTGTGAAAAAAACAAGAATCGCTCGTGCGCTAAGACCGAGCTCTCTCTCACTCTCTTTCTCTCTCCACACAAATAAAAGCGAAACTATACACAGATTCATTGGTAATGTATTAGATTCGGAGCAGTATAGACATATAGCCATATTTTTGTGGGTATTAGGTACCTTCATCGTTCTCTCTACCTCCGGATATTTTCTTATTGTGCCTTTTATATATTGTACATTGTAAAAGTATGAATGTGGCTTTTATCCCTATTTCCTAATAATTTCATTCGAATCCAATGACTGTGCGCAATATACAACACGCTAAAACCGCAAAACCATCGAGTTTCTATTCTGTTCCAATCTGTCTGGCAATAATCCTACAAAGAGAGCTGATCGGTGCGAAGCCTCCGGAACGAGGTAGCCACGGCTAGGCTCCAAGCTTTGCGTAAATCCCGAAGCGTGAAGCAATATCGAGTCGTCGATTTCCCAGGTGTCAAGCCTAAGGGGGGATGGAGCTCGACGGATCTATGGAGCTTGGTCGTCTCGTGACATCGAAGGTTAACGCCCGGTTCGCTGATCGGTTACGATAGAAGCACACATCACGACTTCATCGTGGTGCAAGTTCTTTATACCATGCTGGAGTGACTCTCCACGTTCTCCTGTGTACCAAGTTTACATCGATCTCCGGACAAGCTTTGCATTAAAAAATTCTGTCTCGTCGACTATTGCGTTAATGTTCAATTTGCTTTGGGTCTGGTTGATATTTGTCATTCCCGAATAAAAGCTACGGCAGCTGGACTCGTGGTCAAATAGAATATAAAGAGACTTCCCTCGTCATTAGTTCTCAGGAAAGAGTTGTGTGCGGTTGCACGAAACATAGTGAAGTCTTACAAGCCAAATCGACAAAACATTTTTCCATTATGAGACGAGTCGTTGGTATTACCGATCTTTTTGTTTTTCTTCTCATCGGAGCGATATCTTGCACGCTGGCAAGACCATCTAATGAGGAAAAACACTCAAGAATCGCAAAGCAAGATGATTCGCTTTTTGAGTTGACGTTTCGGGATTTATTTTCGGATGCCAGCTCACCAGCGGAGAGAATCGATAACGGCAAGAAACGAATGAAGAACTCTTCTGGTATATATTTCATTCTTAATCATTTTATATCCCGTAACCCGACGAAGATTAGGACACTTTACTTCAATCACTTTATTTAAAAACTTCCATTAGAGAAATCATTGATTTTCTTATAAGTCTCATTAGTCGGATTAATGTGGAAGAGCCACGTCGTTTATCAATGACTGCGGAAGTAATACGATCGCGAGAGTGCTTGGCAAGGAGACAGAAGTTGAACAATAGTATGGATAGCTCTCTCTCTCTCTCTCCCTGTCTCATTCTCTCGATCTTACCGTCCAGTTAGAGAACGGATTAAACGAGGTTGAAGGAACGATGATAAGAATGTTTTCACAGGAAAATCGGACGAGGGTGGTTTCTACAAGACGTACGGCAGCGACGCAGACGGTGAAAAGGGCTACGTGAAACAAACGTACAGCAATGGCGATCACGGCTATAAGACCCACGACACCTTTCACAAGAAGGACGGCGATAATTATGGATTTGAGGAGCACACGGCCTTCGGGAACAAACGAGGCGGTGTCAATGCTGGAAAACATGGAAAGAGTGGCGCCTACACGAGCAAGGACAATGATGGAGATCACGAGGGAGCAGGTTGGCCAGGAGATTTTTTTAATCTAGATTCTCTTAATAGTTGAAATAGAATGTAGAATTGAGTACAGTTGAATGCATAACAATGAGATTTGGATTTGTTTCTATATCTCTGCAGGTACAATAGTTGACACGCATTACGCTGAGGAAGATGGCGATAATGCCGCAAACAAGGAGGCCGAAGAGCGTCAAAGTGACGGCAGTGGTGAATCCTCATCGTACACGGACGGTGGTGAAAGTGAACACTATACGGCGGACGAGGGTGGTGATTCTGGACACTATACCGATGGTGGTGATTCTGGACACTATACCGATGGCGGTGATTCTGGACACTACACCGAAGGTGGCGATGGTGGACACTATACCGAGGGTGGCGATGCCGGACACTACACCGAGGGTGGCTCGGGTTCTGGAAATTATGGAAATTCCGACGGTTATAACGAGCACTATTCGAGTGGCGGTGGTGACGAGGGATCTTACGGGACTCATGGCTCCTACACATCGGGTGGAAATGATGGTGGTCCTTACGCCGGAGAATATTACTAAATATATTATTGTAGACAATATATCGTAAAATATAAAATGTACATAAATTCGAGACACGAAATTGTGAACTATCTCGTCTCTCGAATTACTGCAAACTATAAAATATATTAAAATCTTTGTTTTGTTGATGAAAAAATGATTTTTGTGTGAAAACAACTAATTCTGACACATCGATCTTGTGACGATTTATCGTCGGTTGAAAATAGTTTTAATGAATCGCAAGCTTATCATGTTTGTTCTAGAAATGTATAGCAGATTGTGGGCAGACTATTTTTTACCAATGATCCGTTACATGTCGTGGCAATTTGTATTATAACTTTTGGATAACATACCGCTAAGTAACTCGAGCCGTTTATGCCAGTGTTGTTTTGACAGACACCACCGTTTACTATCATGAGTTCCGGGAGGGGTGGGTTATTCTCGGGTTCGGGTAAACCTGACAAGCGAAGAATTCGTAGGCGTTTGTTAAAAACTACTTTGGTCACGCGAGGCTCACAAACGGGGGTTAGTTACTGTGGCTTAGCTGACGCCAGTGGTGGATTTTTTTATATTTTTTTTTACAGTTGCATAGCATGATGCAAAGTATCGTCAAAGCTCTTACAGCATTATGTATATGGAAAAAGTATAGATATATTATATTGGCTCCTTTACGATCATTTCAGACGTGTTACTAATATGGTGCCCATTCTGGTGGGGCTATTGTAGCACCGTTAACATCTTGCAATTATTTATAACGAGAAAAGTTTGCTGACGTCAAAAACGTGTTCCCCCATTCGCATCGCACGATTAAAAGCCCTCATAATTGCCGTCGGAAATTTCGTCAAGCTTAATTGCAAAGCATAGTGCACTCGTTTTGCTATAAAATAAGTCCGGGATGGCTCAGACACTTTTTGCTAACTGGTTGTAACTTTTTCGCTTGTTTTATAAGCTCCAGCTTCTGACACTTTTATGTAAATAGCTCTTTTACTATACCTTTTTTCTTGTGGCAAAACAGGGAACTATTGATATTTGCAATGACAGTGAGTTAAAATGCTGCTGCCAGAACCCTGTGTCGATTTTAAGAGGAGTTAATTGTAATAAAGGCACGACCGATGCAACGCTCACGATTAATCATCTGTGACGCGATCTGGTGATTATGACGTTAGAATTGTAGTCATTATTGTAGGATTGTGGATTTATTGCATGGAAAAGGGTTTTTCATAGCAAAAAGTAAATTTTTCGCTTTGCGTGTCAAATTGACGGACCAACGCAGAGTGGGCCCATAATATAAAATAATCGCTACATCCATTTCTTGGAACGGAGTTGGATTAGCGATATAGATACAGTTGCGATGGTTTTGGCTAAAATTACTTCAATCGCAAAACCTTGGTTGAGCGCCGAGGATGTATGAGATTATACTATACGATATAGTATTACTGTTGATGACTTCGGTTGGGTACGAAGGGGTATACAGTTGCACAGAAGGATAAGCGAAGGGCTTCGGTACCCGGCCAGCAGAGAGGAGCTGGCACTCATTGTCAGTACATCTTGGATCCACTTGGCGATGGACGAACGTCAGTAGAATCGCTTACAAGGCAATCTCTTCCTTCCCAGCGGCAAAATGGTTAGAAGCCTTGGCTGTGGCACACGCCACACCTAATCTAATGCCAGTTGCGACTATTCCGTCTCTATGTAGAGATCGAACTTGGCAACTGTTCGTGCGAACAGCCAACCAGGCTACTAGAGGATTGTGTAGAGAGCCTGAGTTCATCATCTCGACTTCGAGAGGAGTCTCCCGGTCTACTGTGGCAGCAAACTCTCGAATCTCTTCTCTGTAACCATTCCTTGTCTCGATTATGCAGTGCCAACTTGCCGAGTTCTCGCATATCGGGCAATTTTCGCGACTATATCGAGATGCTCACTGTGCCGCTGAATAACAGATATGTATATCAGGGTGTTTCATTTCAGATTCTTTTTCTTTCCATTCCGACCATAAAAAAAGTATAAATTTACACTTAAAAAACTTCTTCGTGAAGGGGAAGCGCTGGTAAAATTCGTAAGGGGTGGCAAATTCGTCATTTAAACCTGAAAATGCGGAACATCTTAGAATCAATTACCAGAGTCTTTCGTGAGTTATTGAAATGAAACATCATGATATATATATATATATATATCGAAAGGATCATCAGAGCGGTGAATTTACGCGACGATTGTTACAATTGGGAGCGACGACAATCGTATCCTATCGAATCGTATTGTCGCCATTTTATTCAAGAACGGAGGTAAAACAGCAACTTCATATGATTCATGCCAGCATCTGATGTGATTCTTTTCATCTATAAAATCGTTACAGGCTGAAAGCTTCGCAATAGTTTATTACGCTATCCTATACATACATATTCATCCAGTTTACTTTATGCATCGTCGTCAATTTTGATATCCGTGATTAATTAATCACGGATTGTCCAGTTGTCAATCGCAGAAATGCGGGATTCCGTTATTCAGATTTTATCTTCATTTGGCTACAATATAAATAGGATGTTTATTTGTTTATTTACGATGTGATTATGTTTATTTTATGATGAAACAAACGACTCCTAAAATACGACATTTTACGTATCTAGTTTGCATCAGCAATTGAATTAATCCAATCGGATTCGATGTATGCAAGTACATGTGCAAAGTACGATGGGGATACAGTGCACACAGTGGATTGTGTTGAACGTCGATTGCCAATTGCCACGAGATCCTCAAGATTTGCATTAAAGACGATCGTAGCGAGTAAATTCAGCACGTGTCCAGAAACCCTTGAGAGAGAGAGAGAGAGAGAGAGAGAGAGAGAGAGAGAGAGAGAGAGAGAGCCCGGGGGAATTGCTTTCAGGAAACATTGAGGCCAGGATACAATGCAGTGTAGGATTTGTTTCAAGTGTTTGCTGGTTAGGGGCGTATTCATAGTCATCACTCGAGAGTTCCTTCTTCGCAAGCTCTACTTCTGGCCCTTGAACATATCACGTAAGGCTTCCTTATCTGTCGAGTTTAAGGGGTAAGACAAGACAATGAATACGGGCTTTAGTTCACTCAAACAGTTCAACAGAGCGCTTTTAACGAAGACATCCGCTTGAAGAGGTTGTTTGCGTCTCGGCCCATTATCGTTGTTCACAGGTTTCCGACACCAACAGAATACAAATCATGGTATTGAAAATACACACAAGTCTAGTTATGTCAATCTAGGAGAGGTAGATTACATCGAGTACCCTGAGGGAGAAGATTTGTAGCGAGAAACTTGAAGTTCGGCTCTTGTGTGGAGCATCTTGGAGATACCTTGCCAAAATTTTGGTCTTTATTTGACGATACTGACGATAGAGAAATATGCCAGGACTGACATATCGAGTATGAATCGAGCAAATGTGTTCGGGGTGATATCGACGTTACGACAATCAGTGATGGAAATTCTGTGTTATGTCCTGATACACTAAATGTTCACTGAGATCATGTGAAACAAGCACGAGTGTGAGAGACCCATCTGGAAATTTCGAATGAATGGTTCTCTCAAACCGTTGACATTTCGAGATAAAGAAAAATCAGGCCACATTCTTGACTGACGTATGAACCGAAAATGCTCTTTCACGTAATCTCAAATGGGTCTGAGAATAGTTGTTTCGAAAAAGGTTGAACTCACACAGTATTTTACTTCATTTTGAGCACTATCGCTTGACAATTACCGGATAGTTGATCCTCTGCGGTTATGTTTGGGCTTTATCTGATAGTTCCTAATCATTTACAATGGCACATGATACTATATATATATATAGATAACGAGTTGATCGACGGATCGCTAGGGCAGATGCTCGGCGACTTCGATAAATTCGTGAAAGTACTACAAGTCCAAGAAACGCCCCACTCGTCACTCTCTCTCTCTCTCTCGCTCCCGCTTTCGGTTGAAATAACGCAGAGAGCGTGTTATTGCTCCCGATTAGAAGGAAACTTTGCGATGGGAAAGTTGAGCAGGAGAAGGAAACTCCACGACGACGGTACACCCGGAAATTTCACGCTCGCAGCGTAAACATATTTAAATGTGGTGACAGGTGTAGTCTTGTAATCAGTCTGTTTGTATCGTTTGACCGAGATGGTAGACGATAGCAGTAAGCATCTACCGATTGTTGTTTTACTTATTTGTTTCTCGCTGTCTTTGTGCCTCGCGCGAGACACGAGAAATTCCAAAGATGCTCGCATCACAGAATTTGGAGGTGATCCTGGTAATGATCGGGAGATCATCAACACCGATCTGATACCTTCGGAAAGTAAAAATCATGGTCATAAATCCGAGGCCGGTGGTGGACACAAACATCATTCGGATCATCACGAGGATCACGGTGAAAAAGGAGAAAAAGGATACAGTAGTAAACACCATCATGACAAGGGGGATCATGGAAAACACGGAAAAGAGCATCACGCCGGGCATCACGAGGAACATGGTGGCCACAAGAAAGAACATCACGACGAGGCTGAAAAATATGGCGAACACCACGAGGGCGAGAAGGGTCATAAGGGTGGCAAGTTTGGCGAGAAGAAAGGTCACAAAAAAGGGCACAAGACCAAGGGTTATCACAACAAATTTCACAAGGACGAATTTCACAAGGAACATAAATTTTACGATGACTATCACAAGGGTGGACATCACAGCAAGCTCGGTAATTTGCATGGTCACCATGAAAAGAAAGAAGGTACGTGTACAGAAAATTTATTGTTTATGAAATTAACATTTTGTACCTTTTGAAAATTATATATCATAGCCATATATCAATACCAGGTATTTTCAAGACAAATCGACAATTTTAACAAGTGTAACGAATATAAACTTATTCTCTCTAGGCGAGGGAATTTATTGAATATTAAATAAAAATTGGCAACAATAAAATCACAAAAGTATAGGAGCGCGAAATGGTACATATGATGATTCAGACAGGATGATTAACTACAATGGGATACCTAGCAAATTTTATCATGATAAAAAATAAGATAATTATTCATCATGGAACGGATTTTTGAATTATTTATTTTGTAGGAAAACACGATAAAAGGTTCTTTCGTCTTTTATCGGTCATTAAAAATATACGTATAATCAAATTGCACACACCCACATAGATTATAATAGATCATACATAGATATATTTAAGCTCAAAATAATTATTTTTAATTTTTATAAAACTCTCAGATGTTTTTTTATATTAATTTTTCCGTATGAGTAAAATATTCGTTAAGAGAGAATGAGACATATTGCATTAAATATGAGATCGAAAGGAGCAATAATTCAACAATGTATTGACGCTTTTACTTATGTTTGCCTCAAAAAATGGAATACTGGATCCATGTGGCAGACGAGATATTTGCGATGGATCCAGGATTCAATCTTATACAAAAAACCAGATGATAAGAGGCCTCGGCGTATTAGATAGCTATTAGCTCGGCGTATTAGATATGATTAATTATATATTTGAAGACAAAGACTTCTTACGCGGCGTGAAACTTTTGTTTCTGAATTTTTTATCTCATGTGACTAAATAAGTACGTCTTTCAGGCGAGTAATACACATATGTTTTCTACTCTTGTAAAGATGGAAATCATTTCCTAGGCGTATTGATCGTTCGATCTCTCTCTTGCTCCTCTTTTCTCACTCTTCGCTCCGAAATTCACTTGTACACCTTTCATCTCATTGCAATCAATACATTTCTCCCTTAAAAAAAATGTCGATACATGTATTTTCAAATTTTTATAATTACAGGTGGCCACAAAAAGGGCGGTCATCATCATTCTGGTTATCATGACGATCACCACGGCAAGAAAGGAAGCAACAAAAAAGGACACCACGACGAAGAACATAAAGGACATCATGGAAAGCACGGTCATGAGGCACACCATGCACATCACGATGCGTATGGGAAGAAGGGCGACCACAAGGAAGGCAAAAAATATGGATTTAGCAAAGGACACAAAGGCTGACAAGTCGAAAGGGTATTTCTTTGAAAATTCTTTCATCATCTCGTACGAACTGATGACGATGTTTATCATTTACGTGCACATCTGTCGAGTCACTGATGAATGCTGCAATTATACGATAGGACGAATAATATTTGTACATTGAAAAATATATCTTATTACTTTACTGGTGAATTGCTTTATTACTTTTGTGAATTTTAAGATTGCGATTGTAAATTATATTGGCTATTGGGCCCTTTTATATTAAATATACGACTCATTTCATATAAGAAATTGTTTTATTATTGCCCATCAGCTTACCACCATTATAGGCTTACTGACCTATTCTATTTATAGTAGAAAAATATACTGGTCTCGAATGGGCTTCATCGAATCTTCATTTACCAGCTTATGTATTGCGTTGTTATTATTAATAGACAAATATCAACTCACAATATATATTCTTTCTATAAATCGATTAGATTTGACGTAGTACCATTGGACGATCTATTATTATAATCCGTTTACGGAATAGTACAAGCTTAACAAGTTTATTGCAATGGAACTGGTGGATGTCAACCACTTATTTGCATTTGCTGACCGCATATTAAGGTGCAAATGATCATTTCGAGATTTAATTGTCTATCCTCATGATCGGGGTTCTATTAATGTATTTTTAAGTCTCTCGGTGATTTGGCGATTTTTCCATATTTCCATTAGCTCGCTAGTAGCAATTTTTCGTACGTATCCCAATTTATCTACAAACAACATTGCTCATTATTATTTTTTATGGTCCTTTAATCGATTTCACATAATATACCACACTTTTTTTCAAATACTTTTTTTCGATACATACATATAAAAGGCGATAATCGATAATTTATCAATGTGATTGTTATTATCAATTGCACGCTACACGTACAGGTTTTGCGGAATCGAATATGCTAATAAAATGCGGACTGATCAAAAGCCCTGAAAGCCGATTAAAAATCCATCCCAAATGTTTTTATGATGAGATAATCAGTCGATAAAAATACATAACTAGTATTGAAAAATAAAAATTTGCCACATAACGTTATAGTTTAATATCGTACCAATTAAATAGTTCGCAATGCCTTAATAAGAACAAAAGATAAATACGTATACGTATACTGACATTGGATTCTGATGTCCTTCATGGCCATTATCAATACGGAAGCGAGTGCATTTGAATAGCACACAAGAGGGGAAAGTATCGTCCTAATTAATCAACTGGGATCATGGGAAATTCCCATGGGACATGTGGACAAATCTAAACGGATGTACACGTGCGGGCACACCGAGGGGGACGCAGTAAATCGAATTGTGTCGCTGTGGTTCACGAACCTCGCTCTCGGTTTACCATTTGGCTCTATATAAACTCGACGTTTTTACCTCTTTTCTTCTCGTCTTGGACAAACATCGCGCGTGGCCTGTGTGCGAGCCACGGTGTTCTCGTATATGTACCTGAAGAATTTTTTAGTAGAGTTGGGTCACTTGGTTTTTCATTCTATCTCCTCTCGCAGCTTAGAATGAGCGTGCGACAGAGTATATATTCAGCAGGCTGCTCGCCTCGCCGGTACACTTTTTAGCGGTCCACGTAACGCCAAATCGTTGCGCATTTCGGACGTGCGGCGTAGCGGTACCCTCTGTTACCTCACGGACGCTATATATATATATATATATTTTTTTTTTCCAGGCGAAAGTTACGATATTAATGGTAGAGTACGTGATCCCCTAAGTTACGGTGTAAAGTGATAATTTTATTTTAACAAAAAGAAAAAAATTGCAAGTACGGCGTGTATATATGTCAATTCAAGTTTTATGCCAGATACGTTGACGTGTTCCTTTTTATTCCTATGATGTATTTGACAGAGACAGAACGATGAAAAGACGAATTGGTAAACCCCTAAATCGGTAGAATACAATCAGCTGTGAGGTAAATATTCTTTCATGGCATAGAATATTTGGATATACCTGTCATGTTTTCGTCAACTTAATCGTATGGCTTTAAAGGGAACTAAGAATATGTTACCTCACGGACGCTGTATATATATTTTTTTTATTTTTTTTCCAGGCGAAAGTTACGATATTAATGGTAGAGTACGTGATCCCCTAAGTTACGGTGTAAAGTGATAATTTTATTTTAACAAAAAGAAAAAAATTGCAAGTACTGCGTGTATATATCTCAATTCAACTTTTATGCTAGATACGTTGACGTGTTCCCTTTTATTCCTATGATGTATTTGACAGAGACAGAACGATGAAAAGACGAATTGGTAAACCCCTAAATCGGTAGAATACAATCAGCTGTGAGGTAAATATTCTTTCATGGCATAGAATATTTGGATATACCTGTCATGTTTTCGTCAACTTAATCGTATGGCTTTAAAGGGAACTAAGAATATGTTACCTCACGGACGCTGTATATATATTTTTTTTATTTTTTTTCCAGGCGAAAGTTACGATATTAATGGTAGAGTACGTGATCCCCTAAGTTACGGTGTAAAGTGATAATTTTATTTTAACAAAAAGAAAAAAATTGCAAGTACGGCGTGTATATATGTCAATTGAACTTTTATGCTAGATACATTGACGTGTTCCTTTTTATTCATATGATGTATTTGACAGAGACAGAACCATGAAAAGACGAATTGGTAAACCCCTAAATCGGTAGAATACAATCAGCTGTGAAGTAAATATTCTTTCATGGCACAGAATATTTGGATACACCTGTCATGTTTTCGTCAACTTAATCGTATGGCTTTAAAGGGAACTAAGAATATGTTACCTCACGGACGCTATATATATATATATTTTTTTTTTTCTAGGCGAAAGTTACGATATTAATGGCAGAGTACGTGATCCCCTAAGTTACGGTGTAAAGTGATAATTTTATTTTAACAAAAAGAAAAAAATTGCAAGTACGGCGTGTATATATGTCAATTGAACTTTTATGCTAGATACATTGACGTGTTCCTTTTTATTCATATGATGTATTTGACAGAGACAGAACCATGAAAAGACGAATTGGTAAACTCTTAAATCGGTACGATACAATCAGCTGTGAAGTAAACATTGTTTCTTGGCACAGAATATTTGTCATGGCGATAATTTATTCGTCAGTCAATTGTCTTTACCCCACTGATATTTGGCATTAGTTGTCTATAGCACATTCGGAACAATCTGTACATAAATATATTTACGTACATCTATGCATGTATGATCACTAAGGTGCTGACGAAAACTTTCCGATAATCTCTCCCTAACCCGTGAGAAATCATTGCAACTTATGACGGTCATAAATTGGGACTTGTAGCACTTATACGCAGTATTGTCTTTCGTACAATGTTCCCGCCGCGTTTCCCTCTTCGTAATCCTTGTGCATGAATTTTGTGCAATCTCATTAGCCTCTCCCCTCTGTGTGTCTGTTCTATTATTTTTGTTCATGCGCTCTTGGCAGGCTGCTTTGTGGCACGTTTCGCCCAACGCAGTCATGATGAGCTCTCATGGGAGAGTGATGAGCTCTTGTTAGAGTTCATCGCCGAATTGAGCTATTCAACCCCGAGCTGTTTCTCCATTTTTCCCCCATCCTCTGCTATCCGGATCACCTTCATCACATCCATTTTTCATTGATCCACGTGAAATTTCAGCACGCATAAATGTTCTTTCGATGTGTCCATTTTACCTGAATGTCTGTCTGCTTATCGGGCTGCCAAAGCCTGGGAATTGGAGATTCCAGCACTGTAGTTCGTTACAATATCGCATTGCACTTTCCCCGAATACGAGGGAAAATAGCGGCAGAGTGAAAGGGTTGAATACGTGCTTGCGATTCAACTCTTTCTTTCGCAAGCCACACACTCCAATTACATTAATTACACTAGAGCCAGGCTGCGACCATTGTATATATATATATATATACATGTAGCACCCGCACTCGTGGTGCTAACAATGAGGTTGTTATTTCCCCGAAGCCTACAAATGTTTACACGTCCCTCGTGATTGCAGAGTACACTGGGGTTTGTGTGCGATCCACACACGCATATATATATATGTATATGGTACTCTTTTGGTTCGATCTCTCTCACACCAGCACTTGCTCTATCTGTGACCCATTGAATCGACCCAAATGTGGACAATCGAAAGCCAATTATTTCTAAAGGGTAATAACACTCTCGTAATTTAAATAAAAGTCGTATAGGATTTCATTATTTCACATGATTTTTTAAATCCACAACTACTGTGAGCGTCCGGTAGCGTGGAATAAAAAGGACATTCGAAATAATTTTATGGCGAAATGATCATTCAATCGGTAAATTAATGATAATTTCGAACAGTTTTTCATCCCTCATCTTAAAATGACTTATAATTATTTCGTTAAAAACGTAATTTTTATAGTTTTCACCGCGAGTTTTGCTCGTGAGTTTATTTTCTCAGAGACACATTGTGGGCTGGTCGGTTGGTCGATCCAACTTTTACTCTCTTCCGTGTTACAGCGAGATGAGGACGTAAAAAAAGGGAAAAAAAAACGTCGATTTACTCGCCAAATCATCGGTGTTGTTCAATCGTGAAAGAAAAGTTGCTCAATTTTTTTTATTTACTTTTTTTTTTTTACTACGCTTGTTATTTCTGGGTGATCGATCTCGATTATCGAACTATGAGAGCAAAGCGATACAGCTTTCTGTTACATGAATGCTACTTGAACGTTGTAAGAAGATTGAGAGAGTCCGAGGCGTTTTTTCGCGTATAGCTGGCACTGGCTATTGGAGTCTTCGTAACGCGATGCCAGACAGGAATCGTGCCACATGACTGATCTTCCGTGCGGTGATTTACTTACTGCAGGAAGGAAGTTCGCTCCAAACTATAATCGAGGAGATCAACGAGAATTTTCCGTCACCGCGGGGGAACTTGGACATTTACGTGATATTCGTATAAATATGGCGGTAAACGGAAATTCTTTGACCATTCCATCATGAAAGTTTGGAATCCGAGCATGGGTTCGCCACATCTATCGAGGAACTCAGGTCCTCTACTTTTATTCTTCTTTATTTTTATCGTCCAACTCGTAGAAAAGGGCGAAACGAAGCAAGATGTCACTTTGGAATCGAAAATTTCGAGCATGAAATATCGAGGTATCGGTAAAATTCGATCTCGGCGGGATTTGAATGAGGAGTACGATGTTGTCGATCTTCAGCCTGCCGCAAGTGGTCATGGTCATCATTCGGAATCGGGGGGTGGACACAAACATCATTCGGATCATCACGAGGATCATGGTGAAAAAGGAGAAAAAGGCTACAAAAGTAAGCATCATCATGACAAGGGGGATCATGGAAAACACGGAAAAGAGCATCACGCCGGTCATCATGAGGAACATGGTGGCCACAAGAAAAAACATCACGACGAGGCTCAAAAATATGGCGAACACCACGAGGGCGAAAAGAGCCAGAAGGGTGGAAAATTCGGTGAAAAAAAGGGCCACAAGAAGGGACAAAAGACAAGCGGTTACCATCATAAGGCACACAAGGACAATTATCACAAGGAACACAAGTTCTACGACGATCATCACAAGGGTGTGTAATCATTTTTTTTTCTCCCTAAATTGTTTTATTTTTAAATAATTAAATTTTAAATATATTCAAGAAGTGACTGAACTAATTAGAAGCCAATAATTTTATTATTTAGGCTCTTTCAAGCGAAAAGTAACGAAATTTCGTAATTAATAATGACACAATGGCAGATATTTATTATATACAGGATGGAAAGTACTATGACTATTGTTGGGATGTGAATCGACCAAAAGTCAGGCATCGTGTACATCTATATATATATATATATCTGTATATGGGTAGAAAACTATTCAAACGAAAAATGAAACAAAATGCATTGAACTGTTAAATTTTCGAAATTAGTCAACGCAGATATTTGTTTTTATTTGGACGGCAATTCTATTAATTAACATACATATCATTCAGTACTCAAAAATATAATTTTACAATTCACAATAATCTCTTATATATATATATGACACAGAGTAGAACGTTGATTATCCGAATCATTCATTATACGTTAATGATTATTCCGGTGTTGTTGCTTGGTGTAGCTATGCTGAGCAATAATGTTATACCAGCACAATCGTTCCCTGTACCTCGTCCGCCGCACTTTTCTCTCCCGTTGTGTCTCAACGTTTTCGGGTTATTTCCCCATGGAATTTGGTTCGATTACCCGAATTGTTAGTTAATCGAATGGTATCTGATCCCAATTAGTTCGCCGAAGCTCTAATGAGAGAGACCATTGAGACAACGCTCTCGAACTTTTTTGATCAGAATGATCGTTTGTCATTTTTTGTAGAATTTTGTCATAATATGTCTATCGATGACAACAATGATTTCCGTCTCTTGTCCACTCACCTACTCGTTCATCCACTATTTATCACTCTGCGAGTGTGTGACCACCTCTGATCTCAAAAATATATTTTTTTTCTACAGGGGGACATCATGACAAACACGGACATCATCACGGCCATCATGGAAAGAAGGAAGGTGTGTAATCAAAATTTTATACCTCCGAAATTTTAATTTTATATCTTGTTAATATTAGTCAGGTATTTTGAGGACAAATCAAATTTCAATAAGTAAGGTAAGTGCCCCAATAGTCAGGCACAAACTAGTCGCAAGTCCATTGGCGGAAAACATATATGGGTATGGTTTAACATGGCAGGTCCAACTACTGAGGCTACTACCCTATAAACCATATAAACGCATTTTTCGTAGATGGAATTTATCCAATAAAAAATAATAAAAACTAACAACAATAAAATCACTAGACGAATAGGAGCGCGAAAAATACACATGATAATTCAGGCATGATCAATAACTACAATAGAATATCTGGAAAATTTCATTACGAAAGAAAATAAGACAATTATTTATCATGGAACCGATTTTAAAATTATTTGCTTGTTTGGAAATCACGATACAAGTTTGTTTCATCGTTTATGGGTCATTAAAAATACATGTACTGATAGATACATGCGAACATAGATTATAACAGGTCACATATCAATATATTTGAGCTCAAAATCATTTATTTCAATTTTTATAGAACTATCAAATATTTGTTCATATTAATTTTCTGTACGACTAGAATATTTGATAAGAGGGAAACGGAGATATTTAATTATGAGATCAAAAGGGCCTTTGAGTAATATATTGGCACTGTCACTTTTCTTTGTCTTCTAATAAACGAAATATTGGATCCACGTGGCCGACGAGATATTCGCGATGGATTCAAGATTTTATTATAAAAAAAAAAAAAAAAAAAACAGATAATAGGAGGAAGAAAGCTTCGGATGATGAGATAGCGTGGTCCATTATATATTTAAGAAGACTTTGTACAAGGCGAGGAAACTTTATTTCTGATATTTTTCTCTCAGGTGGTGAAATTAATAAAAATTTTCGGCAAATAATACACGCATGTATTTTCAAATTCATACAATCACAGGTGGCCACAAAAAGGGTGATAAACATCATTCCGGGTACAAGGATGATCACCATGGGAAGAAGGGGAGCAATAAAAAGGGACACCATGATGAGGAACATAAAGGTTATCACGGGAAACATGGCCACGACGCTCATTACTCGCACCACGATGACCATGGAAAGAAGGGCGAACATCATGATGGCAAGAAGTGGGGCTTCAGCCATGGAAAACATTAACGATAATTGTTTATTGTGCCAGATATGTATTATTGTCTTGTTTAGGATTAAATATGACACAATTGAAATTCCACGAATAAAATGAATAAATTGTACCAAAATCGTCGGCTCTTCGATCACAATCAGTATTTTCAATATATCTCGCTTCATGAGTGGCAGCTTTTGAGTTTCTCAGATGTGGAGTTGTCGATAGAGCGGAAAGGGGTAAAGGATCAAGAAGGAAGTGGGGGTACAGGCATCGGATCCAACATTCATGATGACATCTATATTTATATTACATTTCTAATTTTATATATTTTCTGTATTTTGTCAATGCAAATGTACTTAGGAGTACAGAGTTTCTCGATATGAATTCAATGACAAGAGTGTTCAGATAGAGCTCGTGACATAAATCGGTATGCATGAGTTCGCAAGGCTGTTGGGCTTTTGTTGCGACATTACGAATCTTAGATAAAATTTCAGTCTCTGAAGTGCTAGGAATGACTACATCGTCTGCATGACGATGCAGACGATGCAGGAACTATCAATAAGATTCTGATTAGTTTCACGAACTCGGGCAGCAGTAGATGGAAGCTCGGATTTTCTTGTAAGAATGACAAGAAATTTGCGACGTATCTTGGCATTGCCTTTTCCATTGTTCACAATGTCCAACATATCGCATTACATATCGCGGTGTAAATTGAGTTGAACAGGATAGCGATCGTATTGGTAAAACGACGTGACCGTCTCACAGTCGTAACGTTTTCCAACGACAAAATATTATTGAGCTGATTCAAGAGTTCCATCGTTTCAGATTGAAATCTGCTGTTTAAAAAAAAATTGCACAACTTATGATCGACGCAACGAAATATTTTCCGATAGTACTTTTGAGAATTCGAAAAAGTGCGACACTTTGAGGGTTCATCAATTTCACGTAATTAAACCTAAGCCGGTGCCTACATTATTCGATAATTTTTCGAACGACGTTTCTTCTCGTTTCACGTACAACAGCTGCCACAGCTTTCACTTTTTCATTGGAATCGTTAATACTCAGACAGTTTTTTTGAAGTTGGTGTGTTCAAGATCTCGATTGTTTCCAATAACTTATCGATAACATTGACTAGAAGAAAATAAAACACAAATATTGCTATTTTAAAAACTCTCCAACCTTCGTGGAGATAGAACTGTGAATGGCTGGATAACTTTTTCGCTCATCGAAGAACAGCAAGGCTGCTTTATGGTTGGATTCAATCGTCTTTAACGATTTATGCACGACGTATGCACCATCTGTACCGATCAATTTTAAACAGAAATAAATGATGCTAGATATTATTTAAACATTGAGAGGAACGGAATTTTTATTATTATTATTATTGAGATGGGACTTTGTTGGGCAAAATAGCGATAGGTTCGGAGCGTAGTCGGATTGCCGATTCTTGAATTCCTCTATTCTCTTCTGTGAATCTCGAATGAAGGATATTAAATACTTAAGGATGTCTATTAAGTTTTTCATGCATGCAATCTTTTTCATTCCATCTTGAACAACAAGGTTGAGCAAATTTTCGAAACATTAGATGTAGAGTGCTCTCAGTTCGACTTCTCGAATCCGTGCTTGCAATCTGAATTGATTTTATCGCTGACGTTCGCCGCGGTTTCATTAAAGGATTTCCCTCGAAAATTAGAAATATCAAAATCATTTTGAAGCTGAATACTCTTGACAATTTCGGAAAGTGTATTCAATTTATAATCGCTCATTTCATAAAAACCCATGAATATTTATGTAACCGTCGAATCGGTCATAACAACTTTTATGGAAATTGAGAATTGGTGCAATGTCAAGACGTTCCGAGTTTCAATCCGACAATCAGTGAAAAGTATCTTGCAGATTTGTTGTTTTTTTAAAAAGAAAATATGTAATTTGCTCGTGAAGGTAAAAGAATTTCATGTATATAGTCAAGAAAACAATTACGGTTGACTGGATTAAGGGACGAGCGCAGGTGAAATCGACGAGTATTTTACACGCCGGACCAAAATCCCACGCTTCATCGACCGTAATCAATAAGCGTTATGCTGTCTTTATTGTTTGCCTACGGAACGAGATAAATTTTTTAGCTGAAACAACAAATAATTTGCTAGCCTAGCAAAACCATTTGTTAACATAGTGAGATCTAAGGTACTATTTGCGACAGCAACAAATTTTATTTGTAAGTTCGTTTTGATATTCATTTGCTGTCCGATCGAACGATTCTCTTCTACAACATACCCACGTGGCAAATGATTCATTTCTCACGCGGACAAATGAATTTTCTCGTACACATTAATATTCTATAGCGAACGAGTATTTGCTACGTGAGCAAATTTATTTGTTCAGATATAAAACTTATTTGTTACCAGCGCAAACGAAAAATCATTCGCTGATCCAGCAGAAACTTATCTCTCCGTCATAACTTTTCTGGAGAAGCACAACAAGTAACAAAGAAAAAAAAGTAAACTAGGATTTTATGTAAGTTAATTGTGCAGAATTTGTGCACAAATCAAGGTTCAATCACGTTTATTCGACGATATTATATATTGGAGTTCTCCTACCAGTACTTACCGGTCTTTACCAGTATGAGACTGGTAAAGATGATTAATTTTACTCGTATGAACGACGAATGCACGTAGCAAAAAGTTTTTTTTTCAGTACGGGAATGAATTGAAAATTTAAAATATTGTAGACTCGACTGCGGTTAAGTTCACGCTTTAGAGGGGTTAGGAGAGGAAATGGTGCTGTTAATCGTTGCCCCCACGCTACCGTATAGTGTGTAGAGCTGGTCGCATGCCGGGGCGACCAGCGGGTACCACCAGCTGTACACTCTATACGGTACGGTAGCACGATTTTCTCTCCTAACCCCCTTAAATCGTGAACTTAACCGCAGCCGAGTGTATATGTACCATGTGATATAATTTCATTTGAATAAATTACCGGCGATTAACAAATTATACTAGGTTCTCTCTTTAATTCCTACTCGCGAGGATCATTGAAACGCTGATCGATGGGAAATCAATCGTAATAAAGATGGGCAATTTTAATTTTAGTCGAGAGATCATCTAATCAAAATGTATTCTTATAACATTTATTTAGTGGTCAATTCATAATCGTAAAACAATCGACGAAGAATACAGACATAAACAATAAACAAACAAAAAAAATATTCTGAATAGTCGTATTCGTCTCAGGCCCCACAAGCGACTGGGATACTGGACGAATCAGCTGGTGGTATCTTACAGACTCAATGACCCTTCTTAAAAGACCATTTTTTGTCGTCTTCGTGTCCACCTTTCTTGCCGTAGCTGGAATGATGCTTGTAATGATCGTCATGACCCCCTGCATCCTTGTGACCTTTGTCATCATGAAAGTGATGTCCCTTCTCATGGTGCCCTTTCTTTCCATAATGATCCTCGTGGTGTCCTCCCTTGTGATGTCCGGCCTTGTGGTGTCCGCCCTTCTTATGTTTATGCTCGTGATGATGACCTCCGTGCTTCTCGTGGTGCCCCTTCACGCAGTAATTAAACAAAAAACAAGTCGATGAGTTTCTGGCATCAATTCGATTTTCAAGTTTCAGCATAGTGTAAAATCATTACGAGTAATGCAAAGGAGCTTGTTCTTCAAACTATTGAAAGATTTTGCTATTAATGTATAGCTTGTGGCAATCACATGACTCATATGTCATTCATGCCCTTCTGTATCTTCTATAACCTTGAATATCCACATGTTCTATTTCAAGGAAAAGGCGCGAAATAAATCTATCAAATGAACTTATCATTAAGTGAAGTTCTACCGTAATTGTATGATGCCCCTTTTCCTAAAAAATGGCTCCCTCTCAGAAATATTACCCGCATCTTTCGCGGGTAATGAGTCTAGTATTGTTATGGCAATGCTTTAAACATCATGAAAATATATCAGCTGGCCCTAAGCCCAGCTTACGCGTACGTAAAAAAGTTTTACTTTGAACTTGTGACAAAATTGACGTGGGATTACCTCATCATGATGCTCATCGTGGAATTCCTTGTCCTTTTTGTACTCGTCGAGTTTCTTCACCTCGTGATGACCTTTGGTACTATGCCCCTTTCCGTAGCTGCCTTTCTCATTGAATTTATGACCCTTTTCACCTTTCTCGCCCTTGTGATGCTCGGCGAAATAACCATCATCGTGATGATGCTTCTTCTTGTGACCTTATGAGAAGTTGGAAATGTAAAACGAATGTAAGCCCGCAATGATAGATCACGCAGCCAGTGTGATACGAAAATTGACGAAGTGTCTTCCAAATTTTTACGCATATTCGATAAATTCTTTTCTCGTTAATCCGCATTGTCATACGTACTCGTCTGATTTACTCTCTCCTGCTCTACAAAGCTTAGCAATTCGTGAAGGTCCAAATTTCGTGATAAAAAAATAGATTGAGAATCTCATCATCATTATCATCATCAAACAAATATTTGTCTCTGCAGCGTGGAGAATTGTTCGTTTTATCGGCTAAATCACTAAGAAATATATTCGATTGATTTTTGAAATATACTTCGCGTGGACAGCTCAGAGCTATTTTTGTGTCATGTGTTGCCGTTCCCAAAAATGTGGCGAATCAACGCCAATGAAAAGACAAGTCGATTCGAGTGCAATTTATATCATAATGAGAGAGAGAGAGAGAGAGAGAGACGAGAGAAAAAATTATCATTGGCTGACAGTAATGGAAAATAAGTGATTCGTACGATACATTATTTTATATCATGCTATATTTAGTATTTGAATGTGTATATATGAGTTTGGTGCCATTTGCGGTGTCCATTACCGCAGAGTTGTAATAATTATACATAATCCTCATTCATTTATATATATTTTGTGTGTTTTATTTTGATTTCACTTGTCCAAATTGACCGTGGTAATCCCTCGAGCGATTTATACAAATGTCCCGATAATTATTATTGTATTCTCCATTTCAATATTTCTCCTGTACTATATACCGTCAATATTAAAACTTTCTTTTTGTTCCAACTTTCAATTTGCTCTTCAGGCTAAATTTGAATTTTCTTACATAAATAATAATCTAATTGACAATCATTTTGGGATATTATTTATTCTATTGGACTGTCTATTTTAATGGGAAAATAAAATTTCAATAATAATAATAGTAATGAAAAAATTATAACAACCTTTGCCCTCGCTATAGTGACCGGTGTGACCCTCCTTGTCGTGATGCCCCTTTTTTCCTTCCTCATGGTCATGATGACTCTTGTAACCCTTGTCACCCTTGTCGCCGTGCTTGGAGTAATGATCCGAGTGATGCTCCTCGCCACCACCCTTCTTGAAATGATGCCCGGACGCAGCGGTCTCAAGATCACCGAAATTTTGAGGTATGTCTCGGGCGGATGTCAATGCCACGACGGATACCACAAAGAGAATCACAAAGGATCCCTTTGGTAATATTCGCGGAAGGGTAATCATTTTTTTTTTGTTTGTCTCTGAGAGTGGCACACTTCTGTGATTCTGAGAGAAGCTTGAACGTGTTCACCTCACAGTTTATGGTGATGTGACATCTTGGCTCTGCGATCCACCTCTATTTATATTGCCAATTTGCACGTGATCGAGTGGTGGAAGTTTGACAAGAGTCGTTAGGTGGCTGCGGGAAATGTACAAAAAAATAGATCAAGTGGGAGGTACAGATCGATCCATCGGCCGATTGCATTAGAGAGCTTGTTTTTTTTCCATACGGTCGTTGATTGAGACGAACTTTCGTATCGACAACGCGCTTTCTCGGTGGTCCACACTTTTTTTTTGCACCTGTGTTCCTCGGGATTCGTACACGCCATTAAGAAATTTCACGGTCCGCGCATTTAGTATTGTGTAACTAAAATTCTGCAATGTCTCGTAAATCGAATCACGTTGCTAGAAATAATCTATAATTCCATTACAGTAGTATTGCGTAAGCCATTGCGTTAAAATAACCTTTGTGAAAAAACCAAAATACGGAAAAAACCTTCTGGGTAACATAACTGTACATAATATCCAAAGCTATGAATGAGATAGTTGGTGTCCTTGATTCTTGCACCCTGTAACTTCTAATTACATAATTTAATTATTTCATTATTTTTTTTGTTTCATTATGTATTAATAGTACATTTCCATAAGTTAATCGCTCGTTGAAATTACTTTCAATAAATTACTTCAGCTTTTTAAACCGGGCTGTTTAGGAATTGTTCTATTCTTTTCAAATCACCTTGAAAAATATAGCTCAGTAAAAGAGAAGCACTTTTCTAAAAACTCATTAACGAAATTTTTTCCTCAATTTTGTGAAAGACTTTGATGCTTTTTTAAAAAAATATTAAAAAATATATTGTTTTTTTTTTCATGAAAAAACACCTCTTATATTTTATTGCAAAAATTACTGAATCTTCGGACATAAGTGTAGATTTAATTTAAAAAAATCACCAGAATGGTATAGCAATTAATTATGGTTCCGGAGTAAAAAAATAATGTCTGGGGCTAAAGCAGCATAAAACCGACTTTCGTTTAGCTTAAAATATATGATACGTGCGAAACTATATTATTATGTTATCATTGCACTTAATATATGTATATATATTTATTTTTCCGTCAAGAGTTTTCCAATTCGATTAAAATAAAAATCGGTTCAATGCTGCTTTGCTGAATTTTAATTTTTCAACTTGACGAGCAGGATAACCACATATAGCCCTCAAATGGCAACTTGGATAGGCAACCATCTACACGCACTCGCATCAATACATAATGACACTCACACTGACACTTTGTCTCACCTTCGCACGTGCACTCGGAAAAAAACACCAACATACTCATGGGCACTAAAATAGACCGTCACACCATCCCATCGACACCTTTTTCAAACGCATATATACGTGTGTATCACACACACACACACACACACAATCATCGACGATTACTCACGATTTACTCACAGATGTTAATGAACATTAAGTTGGACACTTACCTTGTTCCAGTTTAGAAATTCACATACTCTCATACACGTGCCTGGCCCGCATACCCACCCAGCCAGGCATCCTGACATCCTATACCCTAAAACTCATACAAACGTTGGACACTCACACGGTAATTTGCCCAACTTCCGCCCAGGCATTTACGAACCCTTGCCCTCTCTTACCTGCTCAGAGCACTCACGATTCCACATATGAATTATATCTACTGGAGTTCGTGCGTGAATTTGTGGCAAGTGATGCTGTGGCGCGTCTTCCTATGAGTGTCTGTGAGCGCATGTATATGTATGGGGTTGAACATATACTTGTAGTTTGTAAGTAATTTCGTCGTTCTCCATACATACACAAATCACAATACCAAACTGATATTTTTATTACTTTTCGTTATCGGACATTCAATTCGAAATAAGAAAAATCTCCGAGGTATATTATCAACAAACCAACCATGAAAAAAGAAACAATGTGGGAAAATAGAATATCTTACACAACGAAAGTACACTAGAAGCAAAGGACAACGCAAAATTTGATATTTTCAATAAATTCTGTGTCATTCGAATCCGCGCCACCAATTGTCAAATCGAAATTAACAAAAATAATGTTTAAATGACATGAGTTTTAAATGAAAAATTGAATAATTGTACATAATAACCCTCGTACATAATAGCCCTCGTAATCGACGTTAATCGATTATGGGGTTCGACGCATGTTTTTGCAATGAGAAGCGTCGACGTACGATAAATTCCAAAGGTTGGTAGATTTTTTAAAAAATTATTAGTTTCGCAATTTTTTTTTTTTATTGAGACAGTAGTAAATAAACATTTGCCGGTATCGTGATCGTGAAAACTCGTGAACAATTAGATGGGTACATGAGTGAGTGTATAAGTGGGGTTGTGAATGGTTGTGAGTGGTTATGTGATTGTCCAATCACCAGGGTCACCTCGTACTTTATTGTTCTATACATAACCGCAATTGCTATCATTCTTACGATGTTTTTTATTACATATATATATTTACATACATGTCTGAAAATTTAGTAACTTTGCCATCAGTATGTAAAGTTTGATCTGTGACGAAAAAAAATATATATATATTTTTTAGGGAAAAATGAACTTTATGAGGCCAACACAATTATGACAAATAAGAACAATTCGATAAAAAGCTTATACCACACTACGCCTTTTACGTTACGACTTTTTTTTTGTGAAAGTTTAATTTTCCAAGATGCGGAGACTTGAAAAAAATAGAGCAGCTCCTAACCAGTTGAATTTAAAAATCTGAAATAATTCACAGAAAGTACCCTTAACTAGTGGGACCTACGGGAAAAGTTTTTAAAAAATTTGCTGGATTGTCGGGAAAAAATAGCTGGGTCGGTGGAGAGGGCTTCATATACACCATATATCTACTTATGTACCGCTTAAAGTGTCATTGACATTAAATGGGTTCGCACAACGTTAATGTACACATCTATTTTCAGATACGATTGTAATACGACTCAATTACTGTAATATTTGAGCAACCCCCTCGTCGTGAATTAATTTTTTTTTGTCAAAAGAGAAATTTCTTGAGAAATTCATTGAGCAGAATTGCTCGGTGAATAAGCAGCCATTCTCTATAGCCTCTGGAGTCGCGGAGCCATAAATATCGAAAGCTTCTAATGAGAGCTGGATTAAAGTTGTAATGATATCATGGACCGAACAGAGCTTACGTAGGTATGATTACAGATACAACCATATGTTAATAATATGGTAGCTAATAATAGCAGCGTTTATTCCCTTCTTCAATTATGCAAAGATATGGGCAAATGGGAAATGGGTAAATGGTAATTTTTACCAGCCTTTTATCTATTTAGAATTTCTCGTTAAAAGGCCAAGAGGATCCTCCAACTAAATATATATTTAGCAATGTTGATGGCATTTTAGTCGTTCGTATTAATCTACATACCAAGCCCATGCCGAAGAAAGAATTATATATTGACAGGATTTTTTTTGTTTCGTATGTTTTATTACGTAAAGTTTTTCATCATAGTTAACATTTGTATTAATTAATGGAGGTTTTACCTAAAAATTAGCCAACGGTAAACGAGCATAAAAACTCTGAATGAACCATAAATATACATATATATCATGATAACAGAGACGATTTAACATCAGGTAATCATCAGTGATGACCCTTGGAAAAACCATGCTTTTTCCCATCGGAATGGCCGCCCTTCTTTGCAAAGTCCTCGTAATGCGAGTAATGATCATCGTGGCCATGTTTTCCGTGATAACCTTTATGGTCTTCGTCGTAATGGCCTTTGTCGTGATGGCCCTTTTTGCCGTGGTGATCATCATGATAACCAGAATGATGATGACCGCCCTTTTTGTGGGCACCTGTAATTATACGAATTTGAAAATACTTTCTTTGTGAATACATGTCGTGTGAGTGGAAAATATGCGATTTGATTGTGATAAGATGAAAGGGAGACTAGCTAATTTCGGAGCAATGAGGGAGAAAGGAGGAGCAGGAGAGAGATGAAACGATCAATACACCTGAGAGATGATTTTCTTCATGACTGAAGAATAGAGAATATGTGTGTATTACCCGCTGGAAAATTGTATTTAGTTTATCACGTGAGAGAAAAATTACAGTAACTACAGTTTCTCGCCTGAGAGAGCGTCTTTTCTTTGAATATATAATCGATCACGCAATGTAATTAACTGAGGCCTTCTTCTTCTTATTAACTGGTTTTTGGATAAGAAGACTGAATCCTGAATCCATCGCGAATATTTCGTCCGCCAAGTGGATCCAGTATTTTGTTTTTTTTTAAGAGAAAAGTGAGTAAAAGTACCAATATGTTACTCAAAGTCCATTTCTTTTAAACCACGTCTTTTAAACATTTTTAGCCCAGGTATACATGTACGGTTGTTTGTATGCGATTTTATTGTACGTATATTTTTAATAACCGATAAAAAATGAAACATACTTTTATCACAATTTCTTACAAAAAATATATGATTCAAAAATCAATCCAATGACAAATGATTGTTTTTTTTTTGATGAATTTTTCCGGATATTCTATTGTAAATATTGGTCATGATTGAATTATCATATATATACGGTGCTCTTATCCGTTTCGTGATTTTATTGATAGCAATGTTTATTTATTATTGGAAAGATTCCCACGTTTACGAATAATGAGTTTATGATCGTTATACTTATTGAAATTCTATCGTCTCAAAAATATCTGGCTATGACATATAATTTTCTCAAGGAATAAATTTTTTATTTTGTAGGCATAAATTTTTTATTACGCACCTTCTTTGCTTGCATGATGACCGTGATGATGCCCGTGCTTCTCGTGATGTCCACCTGTAAGAAATTTACATTTATGAGATCAGAAGTAGCCACAGTGATAAGGAGTAGACGGACGAGCAGGTGAGTGGGCGAGAGGCAGAAATCATTGTTTTCATCGATAGACAAATTGTGGCGAAATTGTATGAAATAAATGATCATTCTGGTCGAGAGCGTCTTCTTGATTGTATTTCTCATTAGAGCGACGTAGGGCGAGAACGTGTACCGAGTTTTTCAACGGTTTACGAGTTATTAATTCTTTTATGCCTTCTTCACGACTTTCATCTTTATCTGGCGATTAAATTTATCTCCCGGTTATCCTGTATCAAAAATATGAGCTAAGGGCAATTAAATTTATCCGCCGCATAAACATTGTAAAAAAATTGGCATTAACCGTACCAAATAGTTGTGGGCTTACAGTATTTTTGTTACTTTTGTTTTCGTGAAAAATCGAGATCGAGATCGAGATCTGCCATTCAAGGACCAGCGATAATTTTCAACTCGAATATCATCCCATGATATAATTAGTCTCGCGCACTTACGATGTCAACATTTTTCTCACTCTAACCAATATTGCACCCAACTGTTTATTTTAAACAGTTCGGGCAGATCTTGAATATATACTTGGGGGATTGAAAAATTTAAGAAAACAAAATAATCTGAGTATTGAAAGAATCATTACACACCTTTGTGATGATCGTCGTAGAACTTGTGTTCCTTATGATAATCATCCTTGTGGGCCTTCTTGTGGTAGCCATGTACCTTTTCTCCTTTTTTGTGGCCCTTTTTTTCAAAAAACTTGTCGCCTTTGTGACCGTGACCGCTCTCGTGATGCTCGCCATATTTGTCCGCTTCTTCGTGATGACCCTTTTTGTGCCCACCGTGCTCAGCGTGATGACCCTCGTGATGTTCTTTGCCATGTTTGCCATGATCACCCTTGTGATGATGATGGTGGGCATGGTATCCCTTGTCACCTTTCTCACCGTGGTCCTCGTGATGGTCCGAGTGATGCTTGTGGCCGCCGCCAGATTCGGAATGATGCCCACTTGCGGCTGTTTCGAGATCTCTTTCCTCGCGCTTCGACTCTCGTGCCGACGACAATGCCACAATGGCCAAAATCATTACAAGCCCCAGGCTTAGCCTCAACCCAAAGTTACACCTGATCATCTTGGGATACTTTGGGAAAACGAGTGCAATCGACTGATGAAGCATGCTTCATGCTAATGCTTATATACTTGCTCGAGGCATTGCCGTCCACTATGCCTGCGCAATCGATTTCGTTTGGCTGACGGCATCCGATCATTCACAATACGGGGCAATATATTTCGCAAACATTACTGTTGCAGAACACAATCACTCGATACTGGTATCGCGACCGAGTCTAACAAAGTCCGGGTTAACGGATAAAAGGATAATCGATGAGTTTTGTTTAATAGATTTAATCATAGCGGTGAATTCGGAATTTGTTGGAGCAATGTTGATTTAATTATTCCAATGAAAAATCAAAAGGCTGGAATATCAAATGGATAAATGTAACAAAGCAAAGTTTGGACGGTATTTTAACTATTTGCCTAATTATATTGCTCGATGTTGTCACAAACGATCGGTCGGAAATTTCGAGTTATAATTTATGAAGCTGGTTAAGGCGATACTTTCGCTATTTTACATGTAACGAGATAGGAAAGTGTATAGTCGTGAGATTCTTCGATATTGTAAATTATCGTAGCGATCGATATAAAATCGTGTCGTGACTTTTTATTTTTTGTTATTTCCATACAGCAAGGAAATCCCAAAATTTTCAAATTGAGCTACTTCATGCTCGACTAGATTTTTTTTTTAAGTATAAGCACGTAGTCAAAGTTTTCATCTCGCCTCTCGATATATTGTAATCGACACGGTAAAAATCGTAAAGCCGTTTGTTACAAAGGATACAGCAGAATTAAAATTGAAACTTTTTTTGCTAAAAAATCCTTCGAAGCTCATTTGTATTAAAAGATAAAAATGAATAAAGCAAGGGCTCGAACTTTTCAAAAATCAGAAAAAAATTATGCGACACCATTCCGCGTGGTTCGCTGCTTATTAAAAATTTATTATCTTAGGCACTGTTAAAGATTAAACATTGTATTATCATTTAAATTCACGTGGAAGAATCAATCTACAAGTTCGTTATTTATTTTGTATTTATAACGTTTTGAGAAATGTGTCCATCATCGAAAATTTTTATATTATAAGTAAATAAAAACGTCGAAGATTTTGTCGACTATCATCGTACATCATTTGATACAACTGGGAACAAATTAATCTCTGACGGAAACTTTTACAATTTTCACTCTATTTCTGAAGGCATTTTCGTTTCTTGTAAGCCAAGTTATCGTCTTGAATATCGCAAATCGCTATGCTACGAAGCAAGAAATGCTTTTGCAATGTGTTGTTAAAAAAGTGCAATTACATAACATGAAAAACTTCTGCGGGACAGAACGTACCAGAAAAAAATATCCGACAGATATATACTGGTCAATATAAGTAGTGACGAGGTGATTAATATATTTTGTTCTTCGTGTTGCTTGGGATTGGGTCGAAAATATTCAAAAACTCATCAGTCACAGAACAACAATCCGCGAAAAAGTGAGCCAGTGGCACTTTCATGACACTTAATATTTTAATTTCAAATCATTTGAAATGGAGGATAGCGAATCTATTGATAATATTAATGATTGTATTGAAGATTGTGACAGTGAAAAGTTCTGACTTCCAGAAAGTTCAAATAAATGCTGTTCACCGTTGTCTTTTGCCCCAGAAACAGTTGACTAATCTACATCGGTTAGGTTACTAATCTATAATGATCGATTATTGCCTGCGCTATATAAGAACTACCGATTAATTAGCCAGCTGAATCGATAATAAAAAAGAGACAAAAATTACTCCAAAGCGACCAGTCCTTGGTCGACACTTTGTGTGGTGATAATACTGATGAAAATGACCCGAGGATGGGAAAGAAATCGACGATGAAATAAAAGAAGGTTTTTTAAAATTGGAGAACTCGAGTGCAAAGGTGAAGCTATTGACCATGGTCTATTGAAATAAGATGCTGATGTGATTAGGTGCGAAAAAATGTAAATTTCCGGATCCATGGGCAATCATGCTTCGATTACAAAACCGTATGAGGACATATTTCTTGAGATGATGGTGCAAGCCAACTGCTGCCTCTTGTCACCCTCCCAACTGCAAAAAGTGCCCACGTGTTGTCGCTACGATTGGCCAACTCCAAGATATATTTGATCCTCATTCAATTGAGATCAGTTACATGAAATAGACATTGACTGGTAGAACTCAGCTAGACAAGATAACCGATATAGTTCACTGCTTCTCAGATTTTTTTTTATAAGCTCATTTACCCTACGACATCATGATTTCATTGCTAAAAGCCAAAGCAAATTTTTGAACAAAAAAGATAATTGAAACGACGAAGAATTAAAGTATTATGTGAGTTTTTACTCAATCAAAATTTAACCCAAAAATCCTCGGCCACAAAAAATGTGGACGAGGATTTTTGTATCCATCAGATTCCTGAAGTTTTACCTATTTGCCTTTTCCTATTCCACTTCCTATACCTATTACAATGCTGATGGAAGAAAACCCACCACGTGGTTCCCGACGAACGCTTCTTTTTGTACTATCTGATCTGAAAATAATAGTGATCTACTGCAAGAGTTGGACATACATTTATGGTTTCTGTCTGATTTATTCCAACGTGTATATGTGATGTACGACGATAATATAGATTAAATCCTCGGCGCTGGTGCCTTTAACACCGATTTTTCGATGGTGCACACATTTCGTAAAATATAATAGATACTAAATAAATAGCAGGATTATAAATTGATTTTTCCCCATGAATTTGGATGATAATACAATCGTTAATGTCTAATAGTTACAAAACAAAAATATTTGCTTCAAATTTTGGTGAATCCTCTACAAAAAAAGGTCTCTTAAATTTTCTCGTAGCGATGATGGATTACGTGATATACCGATCAAAAATTTTCTTTGACGAGACCTTTGACTATGTATGTGTCGTATTAAAAAAAAAAAAAATCTGATCGGGAAATAAAGCTGAAAGAATTAGCCATAAAAAGTTGTATAAAAATTCGAATTTGAATGAAATCGGAGAGGGCTGACGGTAAAGTGTTAATCTTCATCCGGAAACACTCATGTACAAAAATCATGGGAAACATTCTATCGAAAAAAATCTTTTATTCTGACATATGAATGTAAATGAAATATTGAGAAATCATTGATGATCATCATCGACGTAGCCATATTTTTTATTTTCTTCTGCTTCCTTTTTCGCTGCGTAATCAGAGTGATTTTTGTGATATGAATCAGCACCTTCTTTGCTTTTGTAGCCCTCGTGTCGACTGTTCTCATGGCCCTTGTCGTAGTGGCCTGCTTTGCCATTGTCGTGATCCTCATGGCCGGAATCGTGTCGTTCACCCTTCTCGTAGCCACCGTCAGTGGAGGAATGATTCTGTCCAGAGGACGAGTGTTTGTCGTGATGACCACTCTTGTGAGCATCATCGTAGAAATCGGTGTCTTTTTTGTACTCGTCCTTGCGATAAACATTATGAAATCCCGTTGTTTTGTGACCTTTTTTGTGATAATTTTGTTGGCCATAGCTTTCATCCTCGTTGCCCTTGTCAGATTCGTCGTGGTTGCCATAATGACCAGCACTCTCGCTGTGCGATTTCGTATTACCACCTTCGTCACTGTAATGACCTAGCATCGAAAAGAACAATAAAATATTATACTTTTCGTAAAGTTTCTATCCAGACTATCTGCGTTTTACATAAATAATACGAATTCTGTAACTACTGAACAGAGATGGATAGCAATTCAGTAAAAAAAAAAAATCAATATGTATAAATTTACAATAAAGTTGTTACTCGCTGAATATTAATATTTATTACAAGACAAAAATTACTTTAAATGATTTACAAATATTCGGAGAAAATGTTATTTTTCATTATTTGAAATAAAAATCAATAATTATTTTGTTTTAAAAATGGTTTAATTGGTTTTTTTTTTAAATTGGAAAGATGCCCGTTCGCACTAACCTTCGTGTCGGTCGTTGTGATGCTCTCCTTTCTTGCCATTGTCGAACTCATGATAACTCTTGTAGCCCTCTTTGCCATTTTCACCATGCGATGAGTTTTCTTCTGCATTGAAACTTTTACCCCCTTCGTGTTCTTCCTCATTATCGCCATCTTCTTCTTCTTGGTCTTCTTCTGTACTGTCATCATCGCCGCTATGACTGTCGTCGTCATTGTCATCATTATGATCGCCCAAGTGCGCTGGTTCCGGATGAGTTTGCACAGGTACATAATAAGGCGCAAGAGCAGAATTTTTCGGTGCTTCAAGCAGTGGAACGATGTATCCTGGCGGAAGAGGAGAAACCCCAGTCTTGTAAACTGGTAAGGAGGTGATGGGGGTTGATCCAGAATGCAATATTTCTCCAGGTTTTCTATAAGTGACGTATTGAACGGGTCTCGGTCCATCGTAGTAGCCACCGGTTCCATGATTAGCGTATTGAACGTGAGAAGCTGGTCTTCCTGGTTGATGATTGTAAACGTATCCGGTAGCCGATGATTCGAGATCAGCCATTCGCATTCTCGATACCGTCATTTTTTCCATTGTAGTCGGCAGAGCGTTGCCACAACTAAACAGCACCAATGCACCAAGCGCAAAATTAACCATAATTTTTGAAACCATCATTATAACGATAAAAACAATATGCAGAGACAATTATGTCTCTATCCGTAGCTGGACTCCTCAACTCTGTGTTTAGACACAACTTTGGTGAGATCTTTTATAGCCACCCAAGCAAGAGTGCACAGAAACCCTGAACATGTGAACGCCGTACATGACAATAAATATAACGCTCATGGTCATTAGAGGGCTATAATTCAAGTACGTACCGTGTTATTGACACTGTTATACCGATATCTCATTATAGTCCGTTCGAACTTTGCGCAATTTGTCAACGTCGAAGAATCATGTGTATATATATATATGAATCATATATATGTATATATGAATCATATATATGTATACATGATTGAGAACAGAAGCACAAATGACCATGAGCACCGAATCAAAATTAAAGGAACGGTTTCTCGCACATTAGATGACATTCGTCATGGTCAGTATCCGAACAAGAGATTGTAACTGTATTACTCCCTATTTACTATCAGATGGACTTTACGGTTTTACTGAAATCGCGATTTACACCGATAAAAATGAATATATTTCATATCAATAAATTCAAATTAAATTTATTTCAATTATCGTGTCAAGTATTATAATTGTCTAATTTTGCTATTTTCAATTGGGCCGAAGCAAATTAATGCTAACGCTAAGAATGTATACATTTTTTTGCTGCATACACGAAAGAACCTTGGAATCAATTGTAAACTCCGTCTAGTCGTAGAGTTGCACGCATTTACGAATTTCCATTCGGTCGTTAAAATATAGAGGAAAGTTGCTGATGTTAAACTAACGTGGACTAACGTGGACGCTATTTGTTTTAAATTCAAGCGTCGGACAAACAAACATTAATCAATTGACGGCTGCCCGATTTTAAACCTCCTTAATATGGACGCTCTAGACGCTGGTCTATTATATTTCGTGGCACTCTAACTTAGGCCAATGAAAATCTATCGTGCGAAATTGGTTGATTTTTAAATTAGAACGTTAAGTTTTTATAGTCCGAATATATAAAATAAATACAATCATTCTATAATTGACATACAATATACAATGATATATAATAAATATCATAAATCTATAACAATCTATAATGTTTTTAATAAGATTTATAATAAAAGTTCATGAAACATTGTGATTACCAATTTTATTGTAAAATGAACATGTGGGGATATGAGGAAATAAAGTGGAAGCCGATTCCAGACAACTCAGGGCTGTAGCATAAAATTTGATTCTATCTGACAGACGATTTAAGAATTCTTCCAGATTTTTTAATCTGGTTTTTCTACCGATTATTGTCGAATCTTGATTCATCTTGATAAAACAACTTTTTTTTAACGGAAACAACAACCTTACCAAAGAATTTTGCCAGGCCCCCCTTTTGATAATCGCAAAAAAATTCTATTTCGACCTTTCAACCCCCGAGGCGTAGTCGTAACAAAACTTTTTTCTAACAAAGTGGAGAGGGAACGAGAGGGAGAGAGCTTTTTTGTAATAAGATAAAAAAAATGGTACCACCGTATATACTGTTAAACGAATTCCCGAATTGTTAGATTGAGTAGAACATAATTTATGAAATAGATTTAGCGACATTTCATCAAGATTTATGATGGTCCAAATTATGAAACTAACTTTTCAAAACGAATAAAATATTCGAATATCTTATTAACCGGTCGAAAGGAAATCGGAGAGGCTTTCAAATCCCTATGTATAGACTGCCGTCTTGATAAGTCTCCTACGTTTCGTTGGCGATTAAAGTTGGGTGGTCTGTGATCAGCAACTTTCCCCTATAGGTATACCACGATTAATTGAGCCACGCTATCGATTATTGCGAAAAATTTGCTAAAAAAATGAAAAAAAAAAAGATATCTCCATGGACAGGCATGCGTGAGCAGCCACAGTGCGAGATCGTGTTGTGGGGAATACGACCTTGAGTGTTTAACGAAATCTCTACGATTTTCGAAACATTGAGTAGCCGCAAGCGGCAGCGCCATCATATCGATACGCAACCAAGCCGGTCATTCAGCGGTATGCATTCGAGAGCATTCTAGCGAATACCAGCGAAAAGAGTCAGGAAAAGAAAAAGAGTTCGAGCGCTAAGATCGTTGAAGAATTGTGTCGCAAACGGTATATAAAAGCCAACGATTGCCCATAACGTGATTCCAGTAACGGACAGTACGATTTCGCGGATACCTCGACAATACTCATGCAACTATAATCGTCGATTGCATCTAAAGCTGGAAAAAAAGGCGCGACAGTTTCTAAAAATCTAATATTACAAATTGGAAACAATGCCGAAAAGATTTTCACGAGGATGGCTCGTAGCTTGTATGCTCGCGTGTATAAACGCACATCCAGCCAGCCATGGAAAAAAGACGGGCGGGTACGCGTCAAATTTGCATGGAGGGGATCGTGCATTTAAGGATTACGACTTCGAGGACTTCTCGGGGAACAGATATTTGGATAGAACGGATGACGCGTCTAGAGTCGAGGCATCTGAATACGACGAAGTCTCGTCGACGACTGTGAGAAGTGGATTCGTCGTGCTGCCACAAGTGGCCGAACCGGATGCGGAGATGTTACCGGCACATTACACGGGTGTTCAGCCACCGGGTGTTGATCACATGGAAATGAAGTTTTTCGATTCATCGAGTCTGGGTTCTAATCGTAAAAGTGTCGTGACCGATGGAACAATGATCACGAGTTCCAAGATAGCCGCTGGAGCTGGCGGAGCTTCCGTAAAAGATGCTTCCCGCGGAGTCAAGTCCGAAGAGGGGGCGCAGAGCGAAGCCGGTTCCGAGAGGGGCGCGAAGCTTGAGAGCACCAGAGAAAATCGGGAAGGCGAGTACGCGGAGGCCGCTGGTAAGAAGAAGTCCCACCAAGAGATGAAAAAAAGCTTCGGTGGACGTGAGGACAAGACTTCCGATGAAAAGAATGTTGAGTTCAAGCTCGAGGGCAGTACAAACAAGGCTCAGGATGCAGCTGGTTATCACAATGTTTATCACAAAGACGAGTACAACAAGGACGCAGATTTTTACGACAATGATCATCAGAGCGGACGTTTTCGAAAGCACGGACGTTATAACGAGAAGTACGTTTTAGCGGAGACCGATTTTGTCAAGGGTGGCAGCGGTGCCTCGGATTCCTCCGAAGACGAAGCGAGCAAGAGAGGAAAGTTTGAGGAGGTACGTGCTGGCGAAGAGTCGAAGGGACACGTTGCCAAGTCCGGGTACGATGGTTACTTCGGCAAGTTTGACGAGTTCGCGAAGAAAAAGAGCCCAGTGACTGACCAATTAGTTCGGAAGACTGCAGCTAAAGTAGAATAAACTGATAAATTAATAATTTGAATTCTCGTTATACATAAGTATTTATTGTTTATTTTTGCATTAAAAAGTGTAATAACGTATCAAGTTTGAAAAATTGTAATCAAATAAAAAGATGCTGGTAGCGCGCGTAATAGAAAAAAATAGTCAGAGTCTGTGAGTAATTACCGTAAAACAGTATATCCCCAACATAAAGCCTTGCATACTTGCACGAGACCGGCCACCATACAACACACCAACTTTTACGTTCTGGACGACACATCCCTTGCTATACAGCGGCTGTATCTTTGTATAGATGTGTATACCTATATTTTTCGTAAAAAAGAAAATATCCTCACTCGTGCAATTTATCACGCTTTTTTCATACGTAACAACCGACGCGACTGACGCCCCCCCAACCCCTTCTCTATATGGCGTATCACGCCCGTACACAGGGCGGGCATCGAGCGAGAAGAGTGAGACAGCTGCTACGAGATCGTGGAACAGGTGTGAGAGAAGCTGCGATAGAGACCACCCACACATCCAGCTTGGCGCGCTCCGTGTGCCAGTGAGAGCCAGAGAGGTGTAGCCCTTTGATTAATGGGTATTAATAATGTACGCATTGTTGTAGCGATAAATTGCAATTTTTGTCGGATATATCGCGCAAATGAGAATAAGAGAATAATTAATACAACCTGCTTCAGGCGCGAATAGGGCGATGTACATAGTATAGGCAAGGTAAAGTCGGGGAATATGGACCAGGTCTGTGATATCGATCAGTGCAAGAAAAATATGAAACGTGCCAAATCTTATTAATTTGAGCAACACTAAGAAGTCGTCCAAAAAACATAAATTTCGAACGATACCTCAAAGATGCCACTCATCAGAGGTTCTTGAGACTTTTGAAAAAGTATTTCTTGATTCTTTCGACTGAATATTTCTTAAAGATGAATATTCTGAATATTTCTGAATAAATTCTGAATATTTCTTGAATGTATACCATATGTCGAAGTATGTCAGACCTGGCCCATGCGATGTCTTCAAGGTATTCCTGATATTCTCTAGATATTGTCCAAAAAATACCTTACATTTTGTGAGAAAGATTTTTTCACCTCTAAATTTCTTTACAGTTCGATGTGAGATTCCGGTGCCTTTATCGTCTTTCGCAATACTTTGAGGCATCATACTTATAAGTACGGTAAATACAGTATATGCGTACGGTATATTTAATAGTAATTGTTTAATTTTTAAGACCAATGCCAAACTGTTTCTCGGGGTTCTTAATGACCCTACTACGAAGGGGTCATATTTCTTGAATACAATGATCGAGCCCGACTCCGGGCTGTCACAGGATTAATTAATGAAAGAGTCGACAACTTTTCTACACCTTCATTGTGATGTGGAACATCCTTAGGCCGGTCAAAGAGGTAACTGCTATTCTGGATATATAATTGTCAGCCCTTTCATGGCGACCAATTTCGAAGTTCCTTTGTAAACTTATTCTTCTTATAGTTCTTATTTAGTTATTATTTTAAGGGTAGATCATATTACCGAGGCAAAACGAAATTTTGAAAAAGTGAGGTAAAGTGGATTACCGATAGATGAATCTAAAAAAATCCGGAAAATATTGCAATTTCATGTGTTTATGAAATAAGCATCTTTGCGGTGAAACTCCATGTCTGTGAAATACCATTTAAACTCTGATGGCAGATGTTATAGGGAGAAATATTTCGGTGGGTCATATTTCCCGACCTTACTGTATATGATAATATGTATTCGTGTTTTGAGGTGAACGGCGGTGCATCAAGCCGTGGCACATCAAGAACAGCAAGTTGAGGCATGTGTGCGGGAACAATCTAGTAGCTATGCCCTCTAGCCATCACGAGATGAAAGCCGACGCAATGCCTCGTGGCTTTTCGTCTATATTCGTGTAGCATCTCCCCTATCTACTTGCTTGCATGAAACTCGTTCTCTCTCCGTCTCTTTTTCTCTCTCTCTCTCCCTCTGATACACTCACGCATGCGAGTGCCGTAGCAGCTCCAGTTCGTATGCTCCGGTTAAGCCCGGAGGGTTCTCTGCATTCATCAACAATAAGCCGAAGCAGCTAACCATGAGGACCAGGAGTATGGAGTAGTGAACAGGGGAGATGGCCAGAGCATGCGAGAGGGCTTCGTGTGAGAGCCGCGTTTTAGTACTGGGACGCTATTTGCAGAGGGCGCGCGTGCGCCGCGCAACGGCGTGAATACATAAATCAGCCAGTCTGCATTCTGCCACCCATATCACTTCGCGGCAACGGCTATGAATGAATGGAGGTGCTGAATTATTGTCTGGTCGGCTTCCAGCTACCCGACGTTACCGCGACCGGCGGAGGGACACGCTTTTCACCGACCTCACTGTTATATTCACTCTCCCTCTCTCTCATCCGGGACCGGCTGGGTAGCGGAGAAAGGGACAAAAGAGATGGAGAACGTGGAAAACGATGTCGACGACGACGACCAATGGGCGAAATCAGCGGTTCGGGCCAAGTCGTAAATCCTCTAACGTCTTTGCCGTGAAGCTCCTAGGCGAAAGCCAAACGGGTCCAACGAGTGAGCGGAGAGGAGCCAGGGATGAGAAAACCTGGGATTCTCCTTTCTCTGAATCTGTCTACGGTTACCTACTCTCCTTAATTCTTTTCCACTCTTTCTTAGACAATTATTTACTGGAAGCTTTTGAACCACTGATATCACTTTGGTATATTGGCTATTTTCGAACGTTCGCTGCATCTTCAAGGGAAAAGAAAAGCGTTCTTCATTTTTTTCTTCCATGCCATTGGAGACGGAAATTATGTGGATGGACGGAAATTCTGTCAACCATTACTGTCATTAACGGCCGAGTTTCACGCTCGTGTTTCTTGTTATGTCAAGCGGACCTCATGATGTCTCGATTTCTGTCGCGCATACTGCCTCGAGGATTCCTGAATACGAACCATAATTTAGGCATCCGAGAACACTGGGAAACTCAATTTCGTGCATCAACGAGATTTTTGAGCTCGCAGTGCCTCGTGAGTAAACGAAGCCTTCTTGACCTTCTAATTGCGTGCTTGGTGGTCGGCTCAAATGAGATGTTGAACGTTGAAACAAACACACAGTTATTGGCTATATGATAATAGAGCAGGAATGCTATTTCAATCAGAAGAATCAATGAAAATAATATTCTAGCGAAATAGTTATGGAAGGTTGTTCTCAAAATACATATTAATGATTTAAAAAAAAAATCTCTCCAGTGATCCTTGATTTATCAAAAAAAATAATCATTACCATCTTTTCAGTCACAAGGTGTAATCTTGTCTTGTCGTGTGTACTAAAATGTGTAAATCTTTTGCCGTACGATACTTTAAAAATATTTTATTTTAAAAGTAAAGAGCCTGTACTCCTGAATTATATTTTTCATATCACTGGATTAGGATCAGACAAACATCAGATTGAGACTGGCACTTCCGGTCGACTATGATCGGATTATTGACTTTATGTGCAACACGTATTTTAAGTCCGAGCCGAGCTTGGTGAACATTGGACTAGCCTGCGATGATGAGCCACCGTCGCCACTCGTTCATCTGATGCACCAACAAATCAAGGAAGGTATGACGATAATTGCGGAAGATACGGAAAATTGCATAATAGGTGCTGCTGTAAATGCTGGCTCTTGTCCATGGGATCCTGACAAAGTAATTGAGTACGCCGAATGTTGCTGCAAGAGTGGATCCATTCGTGACATCATCAAGTTTTATGCTTACGTAACGAGAGAACCGAGTCTCTGGGACAAGTACTGTGTTCTCAAGATATTCGAGTGTGCCTACGTGGGTGTCGATACGAAATATCTCGGTATGGGAATTGGACGGCGTCTCGTTAAAGAGAGCTGGTATCTCGCGAGAGATTGCGGATTTCGACTTTTTCGTATAGATTGTACCAGCCAGTAAGTGAATATCATTTTTACATTTTTATTCTACACGAAGACATAATAATGTCAGATGATTTTATTACCCAAAATTCATATCATAGCGCAATGCGAATAATCGATCCATTCGATTTGAATAAAGTTTATTGAATTATAAAAGATGAATGTAATTGACCGCTTGCTTAAAATTATCTTGTTCGTATTAAATTTGTTTAATTTCAAGGAAATTCATTCGAATCAAATAGATTCATTTTTGTCGACATGATATTATTATTTTTGATGAAAAGAGGTAAAATCTAATATCTTTAGTACGAGATATATTGTGGTTTGATTATGACTTATTATGAAGTTGAAATGTGCCACGTTTTTTTAATGTAACGTGCCATTTTTTCTTCTCTCACACCTGTCTCACAAAAGCTACACCGCAAAAATTGCTGACGGCTTTGGCTGGGAGTGCGTCTTCTCGATGCCCTACAGAAGATACATCGACAGCGGAGGTCTAGTGTTCAAGTGCATAGAGGAGCCACACACGGACGTTCGGGTATTTGTGGATCGGCCACTCATCTGCAAGGATTATTGCTTATCGAATCCAGATGGGTGTAAAATCGGCACGTCGCCAGGTGGAAAATAAATGTATCCATATTGATATAGGCTTGTTTATGAGAAATGGTAAATATAAGAGCATATTTTCTGTGAGATTTAACATGCACTACACATGGGTCTACATGACCCAGCTAAGGTGTTGCACCATCTGTAATCGGCATTATGTGGATCACGAGTAGTAAAATCGAAACGGCAAAGTTTAAACAAGACCTTGGAATGAACGGAAACGGTATTTAACAACTATTTAGGAAGTTACGGGTTTTAGGAATTGGGGAAAAAATCAGAAAGGTTCGGAACAGTATAAATAGGCTCAGTCAAAAAGAGTCACGCTTGGCGTTCTAGAGTTAATGGTATACGATTGTATGTATGTGTTCGTCAGTATCGGGAATTGTCATTTTAAAGATAAGACGAGAAGGGTTCCGGGCTTTCGTTGTATCGTCGCATTTCCTGACATGAACGAATAAAAATCTCTACGGAAGGAATAAACGTGCACATCGGTATTCCGGGTATAGTGATCGTTAAAAAGAAGGAAAGATATTTTTTGCCTTTACTCTCATTACATCAGAGTTATAGCGTATGGGGCAGCCCAACCCACATCGACAGATCCATGAAACTCACCCTCTGGGACTTTGTCCGCATTTTTTTATGTGCTTGTTACAATTGTAAGAGGTATGCTGTTTTTTTCTGTCGATTAAAGAATCTCCCACCCTTATTTAATAATAATAAAATAATAATAATTTACAAGAAACAAAAAGGCACTATTTGAAAATTTGAACAAATTCACAAAAATCTTGTGTTAGATATCAAAATTTTAAAGCCATATCTCAGATAGTGTATCCCCTCACTTTAATTATTATTATTATTTTTTGTCCAAATATATTTGCACTAAAATTGAAACTTAAAAAAAAATATAAGCTAGGTCTGAGAGCGCGCAAGGACCTGGTTTTTTTCTTGGAACATTGGAGTTTGAAAATATTGAGCAAAAATGAACCATGCACCGGGCCGCTGTAGGATATAGCTTATCATTTTTTACGTCTATCACCGGATTTCGCGAGTTTTTCCATGCACTTAAATAACCATTACATGTTATTGAGTTCCGATGCTTTGAAATTAAAAAATCTCCGTATGAAAATCAAGAAAAAAATCAGAAATATTGTTTGTAAGACGTCAAAAAAATTCAACCACATCCCGCAGGGGCTCAAAAAAGAAATAAAAAATAGAAGCGGGCTCTAGATCACTCTGAGATATGGCTTAATAATTTTGAAATACAGCAGCATATTTTTGTAAATTTTTCGAGATTTTAAATTCGTGCTTAACTTTTTATTTTCTGTAATGTTTTTTTTTTTCAAAAAATCATCGCCTAGGTGCTCGTTAAAAAATATATTAAATAACTGCACGCCTGTTAAGATAATAACAATCGTATAACAACTTTGGGACTGAATGTCAGAAGGTGGAGGTCATGGATCCGTCGATTTGACATGGAATGCCCTGTAAACAGTTCGATATTGGTTCTCCGTACGGTGAAACTGGTTGGCTCACTGAACCACAATTTCACTGCTACACAACGTACAGTTCCTATTGCAGGAGGTCAGCTTTAACCCTCGGACAGTACATGCAGATATATACATATACGTTTACCTTCTACAATATATCGCGAGTAAAGTCGACGAAATAAAAGCGTCAACTTAATGGTATACAAGAACGTGGCTGACAAACAAATGAGATTGCAAAGTGCAGAGAGAAAAGTTGGATGCTTCGTGGGAGTTGTGGTTGGAAACGACCTTCCCCTTTCGTCGAGATGCATTCTATGTGGCACAGAAATTCTTGCAAGACACTGCTTTTGTGTCTTGGTAAAATTGTGCATCCATTGCGAAAATTGTGCGCGGATCTGTGTGAGAAACAGGGTGCGACAATCAACTCTGGGAGGGTCCAAGCAATATTTGCTTGTACAATAGAAAAAGAAATGGAGATCTTTGGTCGCTCTTCGTGACATTCCATTGTGAAACTTTATCGCTGAAACTGTGTAACTAATATGCACAAGTATAAATGTATAATATATATATTCCGTCCATCAAATAACGTCATTTCTTTAGTGTAAAGCAAAACTTGTGTTACCACATCTTTTTGTTTCTCATGGTTCTGCCGCTTGGTCTTGAAACTCTCACTCCTTTGTTTTGTTCAAAAACAATCGAGAGGTCTAAGGTCTTCTCGCTCGCCAGAATGGAAGCTCCCGTAATCATTAATGAAGTTAGATGGGAGCTTTCCGTAGTTCTCGCGTTAATACCGTGGCAACTATCGTTGTGGAATTACAGTTGAGAAACTCGCCGCGACGGCCGAGGGGCAGAGGGCACAGGGCGTCTACCGAGTTATAGTGAGTCGACTATTACGCGCGATGGGTTTATACTGTGCGCTGGCCGTTCTATACCCGACCTTTCATCCCTCAAACTTCATATAGCGCCGTATCTCGTTTAACCCTTTTTTGGCTCCATGCTGTTGCAACTGTTCGGCTCACTGCAAAAGGGGCATTTCGGGACAACTTAAGAGAGCCGTGACCTTTTTTGTCCCCGTTTAGTATGTTGCAGGAGAGTTAAAAGAAAAATACAGAATACGGATTTTCATTTTTAAAATCGACGTGATCATTACCAACGAAGTTTTCAATAAACACTCTTAGACGTTATCGATTGGTCGGACATATTTAATGTGAGATCAGCACTATCCGGAAACTTTTTTGTTGGCCGTGAAGTATCTCTTCACCAGCCTTCGCTCATTTGGCCCATCACCGTTATGAATTAATTACTAAAATTAGGATGGGACGAAAGGAACGCCACTTTTTTATATACGATATTTCGAGACGTGTACCAAAACTGATGCATGGCAGCTACCCATATATCGATAGAATGTACATTGATAAAATTAAAAATCATAGTTTGAAAAACCCAAGAAGTAACCCCCCGCCACCTCTACTAGAAAGTTGCGGCGCGGACGCTGCGAGCCCTTACATCGGTTCTTCAGCAAATTTAGGTCTATCTACAAGTCTGGATATAAGCAACTCGTATAACAAATACTCGATGGTATCTGTTTTAATCCCATGAGTAAGACGGACTATCCATCTGCAAAGTCTCTTAACCCTTAACTTATGAGAGGTCAAGATCACTGAATAAATACTGTTTCTATATCTTGCATCAAGTTGGAGTGGTATCTCGATCAATATATAGGCTGATCTCCAATAAGTGAAGCTTTTGGGCTATTCCATAGAGACTCCAAACTCCCGTAAGGTAAGGGGGCACCTCAGGGACTAAAAACAGACTGAAATTAAGATTTTTTTTTCTCACGAACAGTTTTTTTTTTTTAATAATTGCCGTTTTACATTTTTTACTGCATCAACCGATGTACTTGGTGTATTTTTTGCAAGTAAATTAATATGATATTTATTGAATGGCGGCTGGTGGCGTATTGCATGGTAGCTGTTGCCACGCTCTATGGTGACCAAGAAAATTCCGAGCTCGGTGATCTGAAACATGAATTTCAAAAAATTTCTTGAAATATAATAGTAAATGCTTCAGTAATAGTAAATGCTCTCAGGTGGTCTCAAGACCACCTGAGAAAGAGGAAATGGAGTTTAGTAGGTATAGATCGAGATAGATCGAGTCCGACACTACCCGGCGAGGGCTGCTGGGTGTCCGTAATAAGAATTCTCCAAAACCTCTAAAACACACACACACACACACATACGTGCATGCATATATCTATACGCATATATGCATTTAGGGGTTGAAGTCGGACGGTCACACATCATATATCGTATCGTTGTAGTTGGGGTGAAGCGAAGAGGTGTGAGAGCTTTCGAGAGCCCGGAGCTTAATTTCCATAATGTCGGTCCCAATGCGCAGTACCTCAAACCCCCAACCTCTGCCCTATATGCTTGCGGGCATTTCCGGTATACACATGTCGGTGGTTGGCGCGGTTTGCGCGCGTGCGAGAGAGAGAGGCGAAAGGCGGTCGAATGAGCGGACAGCGGGGTGGACCGGACGCAGTAATGGTACCGTATCCATACATTTGGCGAGAGAAGGGGTGACGCGTGGAAGGTGCCAGGTGGGGGGAGGGGCGAAAGGGGACATGTGCAAGCTAACACCAGTGTTCCACTAATATCGGGAATTGTTTGCTGAATTGAAATAGTTTGCAGTCCCTGACACTATCCCCTCCACATGTATATAGTATATGTTGAATATGTATACATATATAGCTTCCCGAGGTGTCTCAGGCAATCACGTAATCCGCCGAGATAGCGGTGTCTGCCCATGTACAGCAAAGGGGTAGCTTCGTCGTGGGAGCTTTTTGTCAAACGTACTATTTTAAATACTAGCAGATATACCTGGCTTCGCCCGCGCTGCAGAAGAGTAATTGTTATTTATAAAAGAGCTCCTATATACAATATAAGCGACATATGTTTTACGTTTTCCCTCCACAGAGACAGATACAGTAAGAGAATGAGACAAATAACTTCTTAACCTCTGAACTGTCGGGGAGCTCCATGGGAACGGAAATTAAAGCTCCGTGACAACGCGAAGTAATGGTCGATACTTTGAAAACCTTCCCTGATAAATACTCTATTTATTAGAGCAAAGCACATTAAGGGATAGAGAAGATAGCGGGAGACAGGGTTATACGTGCAAATTTCAACATAAACGCTTGCTCTCTTTGCGTCATTAACAGACGAAAAAAATGGATGATAAACTCACAAAATACAATCTTTTATCTTCGTTCACAGGAAATCACCTCGATACCTCGTATATTCTTGGAGTAGCGATTATTCAATCACCGCCATGTACTGGAACCGTTCAAAACATTCAACAACTTTTTGCTGTTGCCCAAGATGTTAGCAGTATAATTTTTTTTCAGTCTCGCAATCCAAGTGGATAAGGACGTCCTTCTTGGAGCCTAGATCAATGCCCGTGTAAAAAAACCAAAGCACTTCACCTACTTCGAAGGGATGAATATCTGCTATCGCTGAAATATCCCCAGGTACTTGAGATTGAGCTGCATCATGGTCCGTGCTTCTCGAGATCCAGGGTGACGTTAACGTCGTCCACGGAGTCCGCGGTTTCATGATAAAGTGTATACCCAGATTCTGGTGTTCGGGATAGAGGTCCTCGATATCTTGAGATAGACAACGGGATTAAAGTACATCTTCTGGTCTATTTCCAACGAAATGACCGCGACCAATTGATCGCAGTGAAAATCTTAACTTTGCCATAACTAACTGCCTTTTACCGTACGAGCAGTTGAGGGAGTTAAAAAAATGTGAAAATTGGGGTGAATTATTATTATTTGTACTGCCTCACAACATAGTAATCGGAAGAAATGCAATCATGGAAGGAACAATGGTCTTGCATCGTAAAAAAGCCACAGTGTTAAAGTGTAGAGGTGCGAATAGCGAACAATTCTGGTGTCTACTTTTAACACTGTCCCGGATCGATGTCGTTACTGTAATGGCTGGTATTATTCGAGTGAAATAACACCCTTAGAATCGTTTATTTATATTTCTACACCACAACGGCGTTAAAAAAAGCTCCTAATTAATTCCAAGCTGGTGTTACGACCGGTGCAACGGAGTCCATTTTAAGACCACATTTTTTACACCCTACCGAGTATATGCATATGTGTATGAGTGAAAATGTCGTTGCATGGAAATTAATTTCACGCTAAATAGTCGTATACCTAATACGGAAAGTGCTTCGTTCACATAGGCAGGACGTTCCCGACCTCTCGTGTATGCACGCACACACGTATATTTATACGTTGTATGGATACATAATATCTCGCTCACTCTGGCAAGATGATGGTGGCTTTTCAATTATCATAATTGTCATGTCACTAATGCAGACAGCCTGTGGTTAGGGTTTCATGGGAAATTAGTATGTAAGTATCTCGCACACTGTTACGAACGAAACTTCATATGACTTATTAATATTGTATTGGACAATCGACCTTTACCTTAAACTAAAGAATGACGTTATCGTGAGAATTATTGTCCTGGTGGATCGATTGGGACGTATATGAATTAAATACTATAATACAAATGGTCATGCTGAAAATTGGGCTATACACAAGCGGTTTTTTTCCCAAATCTAGATCAATTTTTGGCTAATACGAATAAGTACAAGTTGAGAGAAACAAAAATATATTTCCTGTAGGTAAGTGTATCTGTACTAGATAGAAAATACCCCTCTCTTTCACTCTCTTCCTTTTCTTGTTGAAATTCTATCTGTACGCTTTTGTATACTTTTCTGGACGTTGAAATGCAAACTTTCGCCAATTCTATCCGTTGTCTCCAGGTGCAATAGACCGGAGCACTAACCAGCGAAAGAATTGGATTTCTCCTCTGCGTCGCAAGTTTCGTGCTGCATCCAGCTTTCACCCCTTTTATAGGTTTTTCTATATAATACCAAGCACGGTTTTCTCATTCCTCGTGCTCTTATTTGTTCCCGAGCAATCCAGCATCCACTTGCGAGTCTCTCACAGCACATACAGCCGGAGTGCAACAAAATCTCTGTTCCTTTCTTATCGCAGCCTCCCGTTACATCGCCAAGTGTACGTACGTGGTTTGTGCACTTCAAACACGTTTATTTTTCTCCGTGGACACTGGCACGTACGAATCACATCGTCAAATGCTCTCTCACGATTCATTTTACCCCTTATTGTGGTACTAATAATTTTAGGCTGCACGTTTCGACTTTGTGACCACTTTTTTGACCATTTATAAATATAGTGTTATATATATGCACATACTTTTAAAAATTGATACAATTCTTCTCGTAATCGCTATTCAAAGCATTTATTTTTATCGAAGTTTCACAGGAGAATACGTTTAATTACGTATACGATGAAAGGAAAAAAATAATTTACTTTATTCTGTGAAGAATGTTTATATATAATTTATGTGGTACGTTTATTTCTTAAGTATAATAAACACTGATAATTATTAATTATAAATTGTTTCCAACAATTTTCCCACATCATACTTAAATTAAACACATATATTCAGGGTATTTCATGAAAATTGGTCATGAAAGGAAAAAAAAAACAGATTTTTCCAATATGCTTGATAATGTTTTAGCTAAACGACGTGTCGTCTTTGTTTTATTTTTTGTTCTTTGGAAATTCATTTGACCCAGCACACCATATGTTCATCTATCTCTTCAGAACCGCAGCTGTTGTTCGTTTCATCGTTGACGTCGTCGATGTCGTCGTGCAAAGGATTCTCCTAACCATATACGTAGCCCATATCCGGGGAAGATATGCCATTTGTGCCAGGAGACCACATCAAATACCGGGTCTGTGTCACCGCACAGAAGCTCTCTCGTACGCGTTTCTGTGTATCTTCCAGCTGCTGCAACAATTAAGTAGACCCTATGGTTGCGACGCGAAATATACATATATACATTCACATACACAATATAGCTGAAGGTCCATTTCGCGTATTAGTCGTGTCCCTCCTGCATCATACATAATAGCGACACATAACACCGACATGCTTTTATGACTGTGCGCACGCAATTCTATTAGATCGCGGGCAATGACTTAATTGATATAATGCAGTTCTCTCTCGCTTCTCGCTCATTCTCGGTTATATAACTCGCGCATGACGTCCATTAAATGTCGGACAATTGCTCTGTGTTTAGATCGTGAAAACGTCAAATGACGCCTCGTTTGTGCAATTATATTATAGAGAGTACCAGCTTCATGGTAACGACTTAAATTGACGTATCACTCTCTCTCTCTCTCTCTCTTGTTTTTCAGTTCAGTTGTCCACTGATCCAGCCATTTTTTTCTCCTCGAAATGAACGCATGTAAAACTATATCATCATTTTGTCTTTACACACAACATCAACATTTTTTCTTCAATAATTTCCTGGGAATAAAACATTTTGAGCAAAATAAAGATCAGTTTTATGCAAAATTTGGTCCTTGTTTTTTTTTTACATCGGAACCTCAATCACTACTACGCTGACGATTTTTTTTTATTGAACGTGGACTATGTCCAAAGATTCAGTGATTTTTGCATGTGTGGTATTTTTTGGTAAAAAAAAATATTTTTGATATTTTTTAATGAAAAATTTAATTAACGAGGTCGACAAAAGTAATGAATTTTTTATTTGTAGCAAAATCTTATAGAAAATTGCGACTTTTATGTTACGACATTTTTTTTTGGGCGAGCTACATGTTTCAAGTTCCGGTGACTTGAAAAAAATAGCGCATATCCCGAATGATTGGATGTGAAAATCGGAAATGTTCCACGCAGAAAACCTTTTTAACGAATGCTACGTATTGGAAAAGTTTTTTAAATGTCTACACATATACAATGGTATGAATTTTTTGATAAATCAAAAAAATTCAACTAGTTTTCAACAATGTGCATTTCTTAAATAGCGAGAGCCATGGTTATACCATGGTTACGGTGTCAAAGGTTTCGCATGTTTAATTTTTTTTTTTAATAAGAAAAAGTTAAATATGGTCAGCTCAGCAGGCTCGCTGAAGTGAGCGCGATAAACTGAAAACTCTGTATAAGAAGATATTAAAAAAAAAATTACATTCTATTGGAGTATTTTATATTTTTCCATTGGGCAAGTCGAGCGAAGCGGTATAAATCGATTTTTCGTAACAAATATGATTTTAAATGTTTACAAATACACCAAAAAGAGCACGTTATCTACCAATATGGTTTTTGCAAATAATAAAAAATGAACTGACCAAATTAAATTGTACTCGAAGTCTGAAAAATCTGTAAATCTGAATCCCGATGCGTAATAAATTTTGTAAAAATAGGGTATATACTCTATTCATTAGTTTGAACGATTAAAAAAATAATTTGCCGAAACACCGAGAAACCCAAACCAGACGTTGGTCGAATTTCAGTAAAATAACTCATATATACCTACATATATGTAAGTGTATGAGTACATTAATATGTGGCCATTCTTCACGATCGTCATTGTGAGGAAAGTGATGATTAAAGCTTCATTTAATTGAGTTCTGTGTCGCTTGACCAGCAATTAAATTTAAGTTCGATCTTAAGTAGTAAGGGTCGGTCTGATGTCGGACTCAGCTGCCTAGCCACGTATATATATATAATAAGAAGACACATAACCTTTAAGGCTACTCGAACTTTTTCAATTATTGTGATATCTTTAGAAAAGTTAGAGCCGGCGCGTTTATCGTGAATTCGTTTCGTCATTATAGGCACATATATATATATATGTATATGTATGTGCTATGGAGTTTAAAAAAGAAAAAATGGACCAACAGCGGCGAGAGAGGGAGAGAGTGAGAGATCGTCGAGTAACCATCGCTCTCTGCACTCGGTAAACGTTTCGTAAATAAGCCTTTGTGCGAGAAAGGCCGAGGCGCGGAAATTGAATTGGAAAGTTCGTTGCTAATGGGATAGGAAGAGTGCGAGCCAAAGTGGCCGCGAGAAGCAAAAAAGCGGTGAAAAAAGGAGTGAAAAAAGTATAGAAAAAAAAAAAGATTGTCAAGTTGGTCTCAATTTTAATTGGGCTTTGATAGCAGCTCTATTTTTTTCTATATTATTTTCAATGGATAGGTAAAATTAATTTTGATATTCTCCGTTTCGTGATAGATATTTCCCAGATATCTAATAAATATGAATCGAAAAAGTCAAGTAAACATGACAAGAATATGAAGGAGAAAAAGCAATAAAAATACAATAAGAATACATAGAAGTAGAATGAGAACGGAATGCGTCTGTCGCTTCCACGAAGACGGTTTTCCATTTCGATCATCTTTTTCCTCGACGGCAATATCCTTCTCTCGTACTCCGTTGTATGTTCTTTTCTGTGTGCGTATATGCGGTGTACACATAGTCTTGAAGACACTGCAGAGTACAGCGGAAAAATAGAAATGAAACAACCGCTCTGGACGTATGTGTTTCAGTGGTTACCTCGGCACGGTCACCCCTTCCATCGCTTTGTACTCGGATAAAAATCACTTGGTTTCTCCCCAAGAACGTGTGTAGTACGTCCTATATTCGTCCATATGCGTATACCTATATGTCGACCGTACTATCTTTTGTACGCTGCAATTATCCCGGACTCCGTGATCAGACTCCCCGAAGAACTGTGTGACATGGCTGCAAACTACGTGTGTGTCGTGGGCAAAGAGTATACGTGTACGAAAAAAAAAGAACTTAAAGTAGAAACCCTAGAGCTCAGTGGAGGAGAGAGGGAGAGAGCGAGACTATATATATATATATATATATATATATAAAACAGACAACCACCGCTGGTTATCGTCGTGGCGGCTATCTGGTATCTCGCCCATAAATCGCTTCGTGTTTCATGCCCTATCTCTTGTAGATTGTGGCCAAAGAGTGTTCTCGATTAGATTTTCTTTGCAATGTACCTGCAACAAAACTCTCAAGTATAATATTAAGCTTCATCGAAGGTATACGCTATATATATATATATATGTGTACATCGCAATAATAATCATTGTGTCACCTGGGTATGTACAATGGTTAATCGAGAAGGGTATGCATGGTAAGAGATGCCAAAGGCAGACTATTTACTCCAGCAGCGATAATCTATCCTGGTGGTGACCAGCCTCCATGCTGCTATCGTTTCCAACGACAGACGTTGCTCCTGAGCAGTCACCCATCCAAGTAAATGACCACGCCCTGTGCTGCTCAACTTCAACTCTGCCACTCTCGCCTACACATATGCTCGTCCAACTGGCTAATGAACAATGTTATCACTCTCGGCTGCTTACATGCGGCTGAGTATCTCGTTAACATCCGTGTAATTGTCTTTCTCGATCTCAAATGTAAATTTAGATTCTTGCACGGATAGAAAATTATTCTAAATAGCATTTATAACGATGGCAAATGTAGTTAAATTTCAATTTTTATTATAATTGTCGACATTTCAATTACCTCCTGCTTGCCAAGAAAAAAATGGTAAGTGATTCTAACGAATTCAAAGTTGAGCTAAACATGATTTAAATGTGTCAATTAACAAAGGATAAAATACGAGTATTTTTTGGCTCAATTAAATGCGAGCAAGGATAAATATAGATTTTAGTGTATTGAATAAATTCAAAGTCACCTTTTCACAGTTTGTAGCCACACGGAGATACGGCATGTGTAGAATATATAAATTTTATATCAACCGATCACCCGTCAATTTCGGTACGAATGGAAGAGAATCGTTTATCAGATTAAAATGATACGCTTCAAGTTAGTTGATTTTTTCTATGGGAGAAAAAAAGTTTGATCGTTGAAAGCGATAATCCCCACACGAGAGTTTGGAGATCGACTGGTGCGCGAGAAGCTTTTAACTGTTGTTTTCGATTGATGGGACTGTATAGGTATACTATATATTATACGTGAGCGAAGACTGTTATAGACGTAATTCACAAGCTCCTCTCGCCCGATCGTTTACAGTTTAGACACGTTGAGTGGCAGGCGCCGTCTACAGAGCCGCATCAGAGAACAACCGAGCAGAGAAGAAGAGAACTGTACCGTATACACTGCAATAGTAGATGTATATATAGAGGCATACATACAAAACTCGGGCGATGCGAGAGGAGATATACATTATCGGACTAAGGGATGAAAGCGAGAGGGTAAGGGAGATACGAAGGAAGCTAGAGAATGTGGAGTGAAGCGCCAAGCAACTATCCAACTTTCTTGATTAAAAGTTAATTACTTTTCAACTAAAGCCGCAGGATTTCAATCGTCGAACGATAAATTATTCTCAAGATTCATTAAAGAGATCGAAGCTATTTATACGCGTATATTCGAGAAGAATTATAATTTATTTTTACTTTCCTATTTACGCCAAAGTTCATTTTTACTCCCGACTGCCGTCGCGATCCATGGTTTTTAATACAGTCGCGGGAGACATTGCCGTTTCGTTTGTGTGATCGGACGGCGTCTCCCAAGTGTATTAAAAATAATGAATGAATTTTTATAATAATTAATTAACATTTATATTTATTCTTATAATGCTGAAAATTATTTCACCCTTTTCAAATCTTATTGTGTGATTGAATTTTAGGTAACTGTGGCAGTCGAAGTTTTTTAAAAATTTAAATTTTTTTAAATTTCAATAACTTTTTTATTTTGTCATGAATGTTTAGGCTGGACCACGACTTGAGGCTACTTTCCGTTCCTTTTTTTCGCAAACGAAATATTTGAAAAACCCTCTGAGGGTTGTTGCAGTAGAAACGGTCCAAGTAGTGCACTCCAAGAGCTCACCACTTTTGCCGTGCAAAAAATCGAACAGAACCGGCAAACTGTGAGCCCTGTGAGGGGAACTTCGAAGGCGGTAATCCCTTTCGATTCCATCGAGAAGTTCGCGAGGCACTTTCGTGCGAGAATCATGTATGAAAGGATCAACGGCGGCTACGATACGTGAACCTTGCCGGCCCAAAGTTGGGAAACCATCACTCACGGAATAAGCGTGAATGGGAAAAACTACGTGAAAAAAATCAATGTGTAGAATACACGATAGAATTTGAATAAATTTTTATGATTATTTTTTATTTTCATTACTTTTGATTTTTCGTCGAGAAAGCTTTGTTTTTATGAAAAAATATATGTATATATTTTCCAAATTTTCATCACACACATTTTAAGCATGTTCCAAAAAGTTGGAAAATTAGATTTAGAAATAATGTCTGTGTGCGCACTGATACTTTACACAAAACAACTTGGTTTGCTGCAATTTTCGCTCGGATTGCTAACGGGTGTGAACTTTTTGAAAAAAGGGAGTGATTGCTATAACTTTCACAAATGTTCAGCTATGGACCTAAAACTATCTAAAAAAATAGATTGGATGACAAGCTTATTCAGTATTGAAGTTGGAGAGAATCGATCAGAGTTCAAATTTTACGTAATTTAAAAATTTTACGGAATTTATAATTTCGCAAAAAATAAGTGTAGTCCCCTCGCCTTAAGTTAACTCGAAGAGTTGATGTAACATTTTCTTCATAAATGAAATTATTTTGTAATAAGTTTGTCACTGAATTTGACCTGGGTGCTTCTGAATTTTGTCATTTTCAACCTTCTGAACCTAAACAAATATTGGATTAAAAAAAAACCTCAATTTGAAAATGGCTATATCGTGAGTTTTGGTGATCATAGATGTTTCTTCATGAATGTCAATAAATCATAAAGAAGCACAGTGCAAGATTGCATATATATGCACCTTTTGTTTTAACTGAAAGTAAATTTATCTATAATAACTAAATTATTAGTTATTCCCAGTACCTTGTATGTTGTATAAAAAAAGGTGGTCTTGTCATTTACCATTTTTTCGTGGGGGTGCACATGGTGAATCATAATTGTTTCGACTTTTTTTGAATTTTGTGCTAATTTCCAATCTATTTAGACAGTTCGTTGATTATAATTTTTTAAATTTGTTCTGATTGCCATCCATTAATACAATTCGATGTGAGAGTGTAGCTGTATATATAAGCTGAAAATATATATATATCAGAGTATTGAATGAAACATCGAAGTTTCAAGTGTAGTTGATAAACTCCACATTTTTAGGATGTATACGTCTACGCGTACATACTGCCCTATTGTAGTTATTAATGTCCGAAAAAGAAATAAAAAAAACGTACAAAAAGTGATGTATATTGAGGAGTGTAAGGGTGAGTTAGCAATAGGGCGTGCAAGTGAAAATAGTGAGCGCTACATATATATGCGGAATATCAGAAAAAAGAGGTAGAATGAAAGGTGGAAACCCTGTGAGAGTTGCTGCATTCAGCTCTTTCGTTTTCACGACCTAACACACTATAACGTGCCCTCTGTCCCTTTTACTACCGTTTCTCGCAGTCTGAGTGAAACTCTCCCCGGCCACTACTGTTCGCCGAATGCCATTGTACGATTTCAGCTCGCTCATTTTTTAACGGATTTTCGTTAAAACGGTGCTTGTGCACGTGCAGCCAACAAAGAAGGCACTCGAGCGATTTTCCGCTCGAAAGTTTGCGTAAACCAGCGTCGATTCACCGACTAATATTAGGGCTATTCCAGGCTAATCGGAACTGAGTATGCTTATACTATTTGGTAATGGAAGTTGAGAAATTGAGCGTGACGCAAGGAAGGCTGTTATAAATGATATTTGCAACAGCGTAAATAATTTGATCGGTTAACGCTGTTGTAAGCATCATATATCCGAAAATAATTGCGATCTTGACTTTTACCACTCCAGGAATTTTTTTGGCAATGGCCCATAGTTGTGGAGTCGACAGTGAAAACTTGCTGGCTAGGAAATCCTACTATTCCTTCTCCCCTCAAATAATTCGATGGTACGCGCTTTATCGCATCCATATTAAATCCTGATACCTGATCTAATTGGTCGGAGGGTGGGCTTGGCTCGAGGTCATGACTGCAAATACCGGTATAACCAATTTTATTTTGTCGCAAATTTCGTATCTCTGAAAATAATGCCAATATCAACTTTTACCACTCGTCGAGTTTTGCTTTCGACAGTTGATCGATGAAGAATTCACATTCAAAACTTGATATCTTGGAAATCGTACTCTTGCCGATAATGGAAATAGGGTCGAATGGAAAATCTTTGGTGCTTTCACGCCGTGACGCTAGTGCGTCAATGGCTTCGGCCCTCTTTCACACGCCTAACCAATCTTGCATGGCGCGACCCAATCTATCTATCCACTTTATGACCCAGCGAGATGATGGTCTTAAGGTAGTGTGAATTGCTCTAGAAAATCTGCGCGAGTATCAGCGAGATATTGCCATTGATAGCGGAGCGAGCGAGGACGATCGAGAACATGTTTCCCATCACCTTAAAATTATGTGAAAGATTTTTATATCATTCTCTTATGCTGTACGGAGAGCTTCAATAATTAACTGTTGGGGCCGAACAAAAACGTCATGGTTTGGGTTAATAAATTCGGGTCACAAATTTATTAAACTGAACCATGATATTTTTCTTACGATTTTACGTTACCTTAAGACGATATTACGATAATACGTGGTGCTCGTGATTTGCAATTCATATGCCATACTACCTTTATCTCGTTACAAAATATTTTCAAGCCCGGCTAATGACAAATATTTGATAACAATCAATTATAAACCATTTCATAGGATTAAGTGCAAGGATTATTTAAGGCTGGAATAAAATTGAAATATAATTATAATGTATAAGCATGGTCAATTGTCATTATTTAATTACTTCTAATGACAATTATATCGTAATTAAAGCCAATTTCACCATATCAGATGACGTGAAATATCGTAGCGTAACATCGTAAAAATGATATCAATAGCTCGGGCCATTTCAATGTTTAAAAAGGCTCAATAAATGTATAATGAATAATATTTTCCCCAAAAATCTCTCATTGAATCTTTCCGCGTAACTTGATTATTTTCTAACCTCTCGAGATCCTCGAAAATACGTGCTTGCCGCGAGAAAGCAGAGAATCACCTTCTCCTTTAAACGATCTGAACAGATGCTACCACGTATAGTATACTAGAACCTCGCGAATTAGTTAACAGCTGCCAAACCGCGCGGTCCCACATCACACTTTTGTTCAATCTTAGCTGCGCCCTGAACTCTGCGAGGAAGTTGACGCTAACAGTGGCAGTGCTAGAGTTGCAGGTTCGTCAAACGAAAATCATGTAAAAATAAAAATTTGCCAAAGATTATTTGCCTCAAAAATATAATACAAACAATGATAGAAAAATAATTGACCATCAATGCAAATTGACAGCCATTTCGTTTTTGGAGGAAAACTGTGCACCGAGTGTATTGAGTAGATGCAATTGCACTTGTAGGATCCGACGAACTGAATAGTTTTTCTTTGCATTTTCATTTCACTTCCTGCTTTTTATCGTGCATTGATCCTTATCTTTTCCTTTTCTCCATTCATCTCAGTACCACAGAAAAAAATCGCACGGAAAAAATAACTGAGAAAGATCAACCATCAAATTTTGAAATTTTGAACCATCAAATCAAAATTTGATGGTTTATAAGAATGATGATGATGAATACACAAAATCACCGTCAATCGAGCAGTATTGAAATGTGAGGGTGTTTTTTTTACTTTTTTTTGCCCATTTTCCACAATTCGCCACACCAATCGATGCGAGAAGTGGGGCTTAGAACTAAAATTGAATCTTCTCAAATCGAGGTTTTAGTGTAGCCTCGCACAGAAGCTGGAGGATCGCACAGTTGGCTCGAAGTATTATATCCACACGAGAGCAACTGTTCTCGCCTGATTATAAGCTAACCCTCTGCAAGCTCATTTACTGGATTACAATAAGGGGGGGGGGGGGGGCACGTCTATTAGTTGCTTATTCACTGCGCCTCCCCGTTTCGAGCCATTGAAACCATCATCGTGTCTGATACGTAGACGCCTCAAATCCTCCCGAGCAGAAATTTGGCCAGGCTGTTGGAATTTATATTGTGGCATACCTGATCAGGATTGGGTTTCACCCTGGAATAAATGTCTGCTCGGGCTGTATACGTATGTAATATATTTTTGAAAATGTGTGTACCAAGCATGTCCGGTACCAACGATTCATAAAACATTTCATGACCGTTTTTCTCCTTCTATGAACTGAGTGTAGGTGGTATAAAAATTATACGGTGTTCCGGCGAGAAGCGCAAGTGAAGTGAGCTAACGGCGAAGAGAGGATAAATGATTAATGAGCAGCCTTGCCCCGGTGTGTGTGTGTATGTATGGAAGTCTAGTAAAGGAGAGGGTGAGAGAGACCAAATGAGCCTCGAGACTTTTCTCTCGTGGCTTGTGTTATCTTTAACTTTTAGCGCTAAAAAACTTGCTTGATGATGATCGTAAAGAGATTTTATAGCAAAGGGTTTCACCAACAGAATATTTATCTGGGGAGAGAAATGCATGCGACTATACCATTCTCTCCTCTATTCCCTGCCACTGCTGCGACAAGGTTTATAGCCAAACTGAACATACTGTATGGGCAGTCTTGGTTTGAATGGACTATAAAATTCTCATGTTTATTCCAAGAATTTTAAACATACTCTTGGATGGGGGTTCAAACCAGTAATATATATAGTATGTATTTTTGTAGACCCAATATATGTAGGATCACAATTATAAAGCAGAATATTTAACATGAACAGAATGAATATATTTGAAAGGCAAATGGAATTTATAAAAATACAGTGTGTAATGAGCCAAGTCGCTAATGATCTTCACGCCTCACCATCTCGTTCAGAACTGATTCACTCTTTGACTTTTCGTCTAGGCATATTCTCATTTACTCTATTTATTTTGTAACACTCATCTTAGTCACACTCACCATTATTCTATGCACTCGTTGTCCTAAGGGTGATCCCACGATTCGTCATACCGGCCACCCGCACCCTTACAATGAACTCTGGAAATCTCAGTTACGCATAAATACGCTCCATTTAAAATTGGCATCCACGCCAAACACTTTTCCTTTCAGTTTAGCGTCCCTATTTAGTCTGCAACGTGACTCTTATTTTAAATCTTTGGCGATATATCGCCTTCTCGCTCACTCGTAACACTTCTGTCTTTTCACACGAAAACACACAAATTCATGTCTATGGATTTATACCATATACTGTATTATACTTTCCAGACTCATTCTGTGTCCTGTTGCAACGCTCTCTCTCTCTACATTTTTTTCGTTCTCTCAACCTTTATATATCACTCCGTTGCTCTCGTTTTCGATCTTTCTCTTCAGGAATTGAATCGCTCCTGTGCGAGAATATTCCACTCTCTGCGGTGTCGTATCTATAGCCACGCAGATACAGATCTCGTTCTGGTCGATGATAGAGGTGACGTGTTTCTCTCGGAAGACTAGATTCAAATTTGCTGGTCAGCCGCACGTACCATATTGGTCTACAGACCATTGACCTCTCACGAGGGATCTTCGACGTTTATTTCAGGGGACAAACCGTGACTCGCGCGTACAAAAAAAAATTGATCTATTTCATTCAAGTGAATTTGATTTTAGTATTTGAATTCTTTTTTCGAATTAAGTGAAAATTCATCTGAAAAAAAGAAGATGTATCCGAAATAAATACAAAATTGATTTTATTGGCAACGAACGACGTGTGAAGTTTATTCGGTGTCTTAGAGTATATTTTTTTCTTGTATTTCAACTACTTGGGCCGGTTGAGAAATAAAATAGGCCCGTTGAAAAATAAAATAGCCCCGTTGAAAAATAAAATAGGCTCGTTGAGAAAGAAAATGGGCCCGTTGAAAAAGAAAATAGGCCCGTTGAAAAAAATGGGCCCGTTGAAAAATGAAATAGGCTCGTTGAAAAAGAATATGGGCCCGTTGAAAAATAACTTGGGTCCGTTGAAAAATAAACTGGGCCTGTTGAAAAATAACTTGGGCCGGTTGAGAAATAAACTGGGCCCGTTGAAAAATACCTTGGGCTCGTTGAAAAAGAAAATAGGCCCGTTGAAAAATAACTTGCATCCGTTGAAAAATAACTTGGGCCCGTTAAAAAAGAACATGAGCCCGTTGAAAAATAAAATGGGCCCGTTGAAATAATGGGCATGTTGAAAAAGAAAATAAGCTCGTTGGCAAAATGGGCCTGTTGAAAAAGAAAATCGGCCCGTTAAAAAAGAAAATGAGCCCGTTGAAAAATAAAATGGGCCCGTTGAAAAAGAAAATAGGCCCGTTGAGAAAGAAAATGGGCCCGTTGAAAAAGAAAATGGGCCCGTTGAAAAATAACTGTTGATAAATAAAATTCTTCGTGCCTGACTGGATCCCCCAATAGCAACGTGTGTCCCACATCTCGTCACTATCGGGTGCGAGCACTGTATACATCAGTAACTTGATTTAATGAACGTGACCTCATAAGTATTTTTACTCGTTGGCTCTAATTTTAATTGTTATGAAAATTGACAATATTTTGCCGAATAGGAGAATATTTCATTTCGGTTTTAATAATAAATTCATCGTTATAAAAAGCGTGGGAAAATTAATATAGACGCGTTATAAAGTCTGCAAAGTACATAATTTATAAGTGAAATGATGGTTTGACTCTTTTAATCTCGAGCTGATTTATATATGTTATAATATATACGGGCATTTCGCTGATACATTCGAGATGGATTATACATGTCGTTTGATGTGAGTTTATAGTCGATATACGCGTATTCGTATGTCATGCATATACGTAATATTTGTAGATTTTCAAGGGCAAATTTCACATGCGCGCACAAGTTTAAATTTTGAAACAGTGTCGAATTTTATGATGGTTTTTACGTGAGAATATTGGGTTTACCAGTGCGCGTAAGTACAAATTTTTTTGCTCGCCAACTCTCCTCATCTTATCAGCAATGCCTTGATTTTACACGAGTAGTGTAATTAAATATAAATAATTTAGAATGTAAAATTGGTTGCAATGACTCGGTACGATAAATGTGTATAGGTAGATTGAATCGACACGAGCAAGCTCAGAGTAAATAAATGACTGTTACTGTTGGTGAATGACTTTACTGTCCCAGTAAATCAATGATAGAATGGAATAATTGATATCCACTCTCGCAAATTTGTCTGTCATCAAAATTCATCAAGTTAAATTGCCTCGCGATTTGTTCGTCGGAGCTCGCCGAACCTGCTCCGATACATATGTATGTTCCCCATGTTTATATAGGTGTATAGAGTACTTACAGGTACCCCCCCTCCCCCACTACCCCAACACACACACTCGTGAGTCTCGGTTGTAGTAACGACAGTCGCGGTAAGACAACGGTTTGATGTGCTGGCACGCACGTCGTTTTTACGACAATTCGTAATATCTCGAACTTTTTTTTATCACCAGTCGTTAAAATAGATTAGCTCAGTAAGTGGACAACGGTGAAGATGAGTGCTCGTCGCCGTCACATTGGTCGAGGGAGATGACTGGAATCTGTATAAAGGAAAATAAAAAAAATCCAGAATGGGGCAACTTTGAATGGTCATCAGCGAACGGAGCATTTTGTTTCATTGGTTCACCCGAAAAATACATGTACCCTTTTGCTATAGATGAAAAACGCCATCATATATATGATATAGACGAAAATGGGGCGCACCGCAATTGTTAATTAGTCACGCGATCGCCGGAACCGGAACAACGCAGAACGCCCACAATTTGCCCAAATCATTGCCAAATCGATATCGTTTACGACTTCCACTTTGCATTCACGTGTATCAAAATGACGATAAACTGTGCTCTGATGTAAATATTAATAGAAATGCAAAATCATATTACCGAAAAAATGAATGTTATATAATTTAAGTGAATATTGATTCAGGCAATAAAAATGTTTATTTATGGGAAGTTTCTTAGTTTTCGAGTAGATAGCTAACAGAATGTGATCAAAAGGCAAAAATATATTGATATTTTGGCTGAAAATCAAATATGGAAATCAAATTTTGATTCCAAAATTCGCACAAATTAAACTGTCATGCTCTATTTATATAGAGCATGACAGTTTAATTTGTGCGAATTTTGGAATCTTGGAATAAGGAGTAAAACCAAAGTTTTACTCCTTATGGAGTAAAACTTTGGTTTTCGACATGCATACATATAAACACACACAGCAGTTTAAAGAGGTCTAACTAGAGAAACATTTTGCCCACTTGATGATATTATATTTTTACTTTTTCAGGATTCTGAGGGTCAACGGAAAAAGTCAATGACATATTGAATATTATATATACTTGTTTTTTTTCCGAGTTATTAAATTTCCAATCATATACGAATAACATTAAGTTTTACTAACAATTGAAAACTGTCGTGGTAAAAACGTACAGAGAACGTAAATACTTTGCACTTGGGTAAAATCCGAAGAGGTCAAGATTGAACTTCATTGACCCGCTTGTGTGTGTCTATATGTTTTTTGTTGTACTGTTGCCATCGAAAGAAGTCAGCACGACTCTCGATATATAGCAAGTACTATAGTGGATTTTCGATAATGGACTTAAGTAAGATGATAGGCAGCATCTCTGAGGAATAAAACTATTTCGAGTTCAAGAGCATTGAAACATAGGCCAGTTATCATGGTAGACTTGCGCTGTTGTGTGAGGAATCCATGACAACCATGAGAACCAGCACACTAGACAAAGAAATATTACGAGCTCTTTTTCCCAACAGAATGACTGCCTCAGCGACACTTTCACAGGAATCGTCATCAACCATACGACATACATAGTACCACACACACACACACACACACACACACACACACATTTATGAAGCATTTCGATAGGCCCCACCTGATGCTATTCAACGAATATATTAGCGGGCCATGTAAAAACAAATATTAAAGTGGTCAAATCGGGAATTGATTGCGACTAATTTTTTTTTTTTTTTAGAGAATCAGACCGTTCATACTCTTGATGAAATTAATTAAAAAGATATCAATTTTTGGTAATGATTACAGAATAATTTGTATGATATCAGAAATACACCGGAGACCGTTTTACGCAGGATGCGCATTATAAATAATAGGCTGAATAAATGAAATTTTTGGAAGTCTTATGGGCGCAGTGTGGGCCACTCCGCCCATAAGATTTGCGGACATTAGCGATCTGAATTTTTAATCCGGTGAAACGTAGAGACCGAGGAAGAATTGTGATCGGTAATCGGGTCTGCGACTAAATTCGAGCCCCTCCCAACATTTCCTTTGAAGTGCGTGAACGTAAATACAATTTGCTTTTTTTTCAGCCGTAGAGACGGGATCGCAATTTGGCGTACATCTTGGGAATCAGGAAAATGTTTTATATGTCCTGAAAGTTCGACTACTATTTTTTGTAATAAATTTTATAAGATTCAAAGGTCTCTACAAAAAAAATGTTGCAAGGTATTATCACTTTTAAATTTATTTACTTTAAGCTGGTACTCAATAAATTGTTGAATAGGAGGTGGTCCATCTGGTCCAGATTGCCCTGGATATCATACACAAGGCGAGAAGGACGAAAGGGAAAGAATGAACAAATAACTCGAATAGGACATTGTTGTTCTATACATATCCCGATTGAAACAGTATGCCTATATAGATGGTTATATATGTATGTGTAATGAATGAAAATGTTGCAAGGTATTATCATTTTTAAATTTATTTACTTTAAGCTGGTACTCAATAAATTGTTGAATAGGAGGTGGTCCATCTGGTCCAGATTGCCCTCTATATCATACACAAAGCGAGAAGGACGAAAGGGAAAAAATGAACAAATAACTCGAATAAGACATTATTGTTCTATACATATCCCGATTGAAACAGTATGCCTATATAGATGGTTATATATGTATGTGTAATGAATGAAAATGTTGCAAGGTATTATCATTTTTAAATTTATTTACTTTAAGCTGGTACTCAATAAATTGTTGAATAGGAGGTGGTCCATCTGGTCCAGATTGCCCTCTATATCATACACAAAGCGAGAAGGACGAAAGGGAAAAAATGAACAAATAACTCGAATAAGACATTATTGTTCTATACATATCCCGATTGAAACAGTATACCTATATAGATGGTTATATATGTATGTGTAATGAATGAAAATGTTGCAAGGTATTATCATTTTTAAATTTATTTACTTTAAGCTGGTACTCAATAAATTGTTGAATAGGAGGTGGTCCATCTGGTCCAGATTGCCCTCTATATCATACACAAAGCGAGAAGGACGAAAGGGAAAAAATGAACAAATAACTCGAATAAGACATTATTGTTCTATACATATCCCGATTGAAACAGTATACCTATATAGATGGTTATATATGTATATATAACGCATGAGTATTTTCTATGTCATACGTATAAAAACTATTAACACGCTGAGAGAAAATGATGAGGTCGGAGCGGCTGCTTTATTGAATCTTTCATCAAGAGATGGGGCAGCTTCTCATCGCTAAGTGATTGAAAGAAAAGTTAAAAGTATGCTCTATACATGAGACACGGTAGCGCTATACGACGCGAAGTTACCAAAGAGAAAAGTTAATATATAATGTATAGTGTCCTATCTTAAGCGATGGATCGAAATACTTCGGAAAAAATATAATCTGTATAGAAAAATGTTATTGACAAAACTTGCTTGGTTTTCAGTGGAATGTACGATGGTGCCATAAGTAATTTTATGGGTGCAAGCACGCGGAAGCGATGTGATACCTTACATTTTTTTAAGAAAAACCTACAGTTTTTTGTGCATACAATTGTCGCCAGACTCAAGACGAATTCAACCAACAACAAAAAAATTCCATTTATTAGCTCAGAAAAATAATCGTCACAGCACCATGACATGAGAAATCTTATTGTTAGTATCTGGCAGTATCACTTCTTTGTTAGATTTGTTAGATGCAATCGCAAATTTCCAAAGCCAAAAGTAGGAAAGACAACTTTTGAGAAAAAAATGTCAATGCTCGTATGAAAACTCGAGCGATTTCTCGTGCCTCCAAACTTTGAAATGCCATGATGCCCGAGATTTTTGAAGCTCCACGTAAATTTGTTTGTTAAATTTGTCTTTAGTCTGGGGAAGATTTTTTGGAATAAAAATTGTACGTTTGTCTTAAAAAAATTAAAAGTGCCATGTCTGTTCGCTTTAATCATTACAGTTGCTAATAACATTATTGTCTGTGTCCCTCGAAACCCAAGATATATCGTCGAATTTTTTTTTTCGTCGAATCAAGTGTTTCCGAGATACTTCAATTAAAATAGGATACTCTATACATCAAGAAGAATATCTATCGAGAAGGTTAGGGGTGTACCATTCGTCAGATTCAAGTAGCAATCACGGTTCGTTCGGCCGCGTCCTCGTTCACAAGATGATCCTCCTTTGGAATCTTTTCTCGAACGAAAATCTTTCACGAAATCTCTTTCGCGTCTCGTTTTTCTCATCTCATTCTCAAGGAGGAAAGACTCGAAGCTCCCCTAAAAATCCCTTCGAGAATCAGACAAGAAGGAATGTTTTATTCTTTAGTTAGTTACATCGTGTGCCAGATTGAATTTCGCACGAGCTCCATATCTATAATATATAAGTTTTTTTTACCTTTTTTACTCTCCTTTTCTCGTCTCCCTTCTCTTCTAGACGGTGGTTCGATTGAACTTTCAAGATTACTACGCAAGGACGCCCCGGGCAGTGGGATTCGGGTAAGAAGGGGTAGAAACTGGTGGAAGAAAGAGCTTTATGAGCTGGCTTCATCGCGGGTTACGAGCCGAAGGAAAGTTTATTTTTTTTCGTCTCCCCTGTACATACCACTGAGCTGTGAGGATATATACGTATGAAATATATATATATACGGCTGAATTAAAAATTCTGAATTGATTTACAGAACGTCCTTTCATCGAAGAGTCCTGCATACGGGCAAAGTTTGAGGAAATTCTTCGCTCTTCGCAAAAAAAAAGAGCGGCTGGCTTAATGGAGAATGGTTTATACACATGGGACGTATACATTGACAAGTACATATATATATGTAAGTCCATAATGATTTGTACACACATATATGTTGAGCTACGTTGCGCCCATATCTTCGATTTTCGACGAAAGTACGAGATTGGGATTTAAACGATCTATCTACCGATTCTTCGAATTCTATAATCGACATGCAGCAGGGCAACCACGCAATTAAACTACCGGATTTACATCTATATTTAAATATACAATATATAATATATTTTAGGGAAGGTAACGTAGAAATGTGGTCAGAACTTTTATCAAGTTCGTCACACAGAGACTTGCCAATATTGGTAGGAAAATTTTCGCCTGACAGGACGAGAATACATTCTTGCGATTCACGAACGAAGCCAGATCGTAGATTATTCGTTTCAAACTTTTGCTCTGGTCTACCATTCCTCCGTGGCTTCCTCTCCATCAACTCGTCGATTATACCGATATCGAATTCACTTTAACTTCGAAAGGGTGCACCTAGAATCGGTTCATCTGGACAATTCCATATTGGTCCAACGGTCATTGAACTCGTCTGTGAAAATCGCTGGTCTGCCCATTATAGTCTCTGGCATGATACATGGTACAATAGTCGAAGAAGCATTGGTTTGGGTTGACACCGAGTGATTAAAAAAAAAAATTACATATAATACGAAGTAGCCTCGAGCTACACATTTGATCGTCGCATTTTATAATATGCGCTCTCATAATTTTATATTCATCTTCGTTTTATACACAATAGAATTTCTCAAAATATCTTGATGCAATAATTATATGGATTCGTCAATTTGGGGCAATTGACGCAACCCATCGGAGTTTTCAAAATAAGAAAATTAACAACCAAATTTAGATCAATTTGGCAGATGAGATGGTGAGAATAATCCTTAAAACGCATACGAATATTGATTCAGAAATAATTCGCCTGAGTGAGCCATATACTTGCACCATCTCCATCTCGATCTATCAACCATTTTTATGAATGTTTTGCAAATGGTCTGTATCAGTAATTGCAATAATCATTGGATATGTATAATGGATATTGCAACGCAGTCAACTTCATATTTATCATATTATTTCTGTGTTGAACGAGAATCCACATTAATCATTTCTACAGCATGCAAATATTTTCAACAGCAATAATCTAATATTACGAGAATTAATACACAAACAACTTACAATGATGAGCAAAAATCGGGTCGAAACGGGTGATGAGCGGCAATTTACATCAAATAAATAAAATAATGAAAAGACGGTTTTCCAGTTGATTGAAGTTTTTTGGAGAAGCATAGAAAAGCATAGTGGTAATACTCACCATGGTTATTCACGATCTATTAATTCACGATCCTATCTTTCGAATAACTCCACAAAATGACGATGTAAAAATCCTGGCCAGGAATCTTACGAAGGTGTGATGAAGTTCAATCAGAAGGCGGATGATAACGATTGATCTTCCTTCGTTAAATGTGATCGTTTTGAATTTACTCGTCTCGTCGCAAATACTTTACGACATACATGGCGAAATTCGTTCGTGTTCGATACTATATATATATAGAGAAAAAGAGCACGTCTGCTGTGTACGAGTGTACTGGGACGAGTTTCAGTAGATCACCGTATAGTACGATCATCATGGTGCACAAATTATCAGTTAAATAAAATTATTCACAAGCGCCTTCTATCTTGCCTTTCCGCATGCGCGTATATTTAAATATAAATTCTCACATCCTTATCTAGATAATTTCCAATTTCGCAATTATCACTTCGTGTTTTAAATTCGTTTTTTTCAGCAAGATGCTGAGCGACAATCACTAAGATGCTTGAAGAATTCCTCTTTTTTTCTCGTTCTCTCGTCACCGTTTTATCGCATTAGATTGCGGCTTGCGGCACCCTGCATAGATCGCCGATATATATATATATATATATATATATATATATATATATATATATATAAAGACGAGATTAAACTCTTCTTTCCTTTGTCAAGGATTACAAACGTTTTGTGCACACCACGAATCCTCTTTCCTAAATTAACTTCTTCTTCTTCTGCTTCTTCTTCTTACCCGATCACCTCTTTCTCTCACTTCCTCTGTCCAACCATCCACGGCAGCCATTATCGTCGGACTGCTGAGCTCGAATCCCTCTTTCAAGGATCCTTTAATGCTCAAGAAACTCTATTCCACCATCTCATCGTTTTTTTTTTAATACTGCTGCTCAGTGGTGAAATCTTCTATGTATATTCATTCGGGAAAATAAGGACTCGCATCCTTTACGATGTCGCGGTTTTGGCAACATGAACGAGGCGGTAAATTTGCCAAATATTTCTCTTTGCCTCTTACACGTTGACATTTTGGGATTTTTAAATATATAATAAAAACGTATCTAGTAATTTCAACGGGGCGTAAGAGTGCAGCTATATCTGGCAAGAGACTTTCATGCTTTGACAATGGAGATTTTTGCGATATCGTGCCAAAAAATCAGGATATCCAGCAGTTTGTATATACGTATATGTTTTTACGTTTGTATAATATATGCAATTTCGCGATAAAATAAAATATCTCACGAGTAACGAAGAATTTGCGTTGCTACAAAACACGAGAATATTCATGATTTTTAATTCAATAGCCAGCGCGTTAGCAGAGAGCTTGTCGGCTCGTGTCGACAACGAATGGAAGTGCTTTTGCTGGGGTTCTCATGGTTCACTGAGCCCGCCCCCTTCCCAAAATGGGTGAAATTTTCACTCGTTCATTCTCGTGGTCTGGCGCGAAAAGCGAATGAATTTGTATCACCGGGATTGCCCGGTTAAGCTACGAGGAAGCGCGCGGGCGCACATGTGAAATGTACGAGAACGAAAGCTCAGGGCTTTGTTTGCCAAGATATCTGGGTTAATGAGAAGTTAGCTCTAAGCTCCGTGTAATATATGCAGGCTACACATGGCATCCCAATGCATTCGTTCTTCTGCGCCCGCACAACAACTGCACATAGGTACTTGTATACCTATATATACTTTATGTAGTATATATGTATATATGAAAAGGGTAAAAAACACGGTAGCACGTAAGTTTAAGAAATATTTATTTTACAAAGATGTGTCTTTCCATAATACCTATTATCCTCAGAAGAGCACTGAAAATCTTGTGCAAAATTTTCGTCAGTATGATTAAGAAAGATAGGAGAGAGTCGCAGATTATCGACCATTTAACAGCCTACAAAATAAAATATATTAGTAGATTCGTCTGAATGGCGTGCTGCACATGTGCGTTCGAAAGCGTTTGAATATCCTTTAGAATGGTACCCGATACAAGTTTTTTGGCAATAAACGTTTACCGATGTCAGCAATCCTTCGAAAATGTATATTTGCAGTGTACATTTGAGCTGCTCGAAATTTATTTTTAGATTTCATTGCTCATAGAGATCCTATACCCCATTGTGAAAAGCTTTCTCTCTCTCTCTCTCTCGCGCGCGCGCGCACAGTAACGAGGAATGCGAGCATTGATAGAAAGACTCTTTCTTTCGACGGATTCAAGCGAAAAACTATCGCTGTATATGCGGGGTAGAAACTCAAAGGGGACTCGCGACAGTGGCCGGGAATAGCCCAAAGGCGTCCCGTTACAATTAACTCAGTCGCATTCACGGTAATTGGGGATCATGGGGATTGATCCCTTCTGCACGCGAAAGTGGGGCGGGACGGAGAGACAGACAGACAGAGAGCGTGGGTCTAAAAATTAAAATTTACCTCGCATCCCCTATTTTTTTGTGGCCCTATGAATTTTTCGGTATTACGCAAGTACGCAAATTAAATAACTATGGATACTAAAGCGGAGAAAACCTCATCCCGATGTGGCACTGTCAAGGTAATTCTGACTTTAGATTTTTTAGTTGCCACAAGAAAAAGCGCCATCTAAACTCATAAAATATACAATAGTATATGGACAACTATTACGAAAAATGTATGTGTCATGTAAATGTATGATTTTGTAGTTTATGGAACTATAAACATATTTACATGAACTATTTAATAGTTCATCGAACTATTTAATAGTTCATAGAACTATTAAATAGTTCATAGAACTATTTAATAGTTCATAGAACTATTTAATAGTTCATAGAACTATTGTATAGCGTACGTATCTATTTTATAATACACATAAAGATAAATAATCGTTAAATGAATTATGAAATCATTAATTTGACGTCACAGTTCCTATAACTATTCTAAAAAAGCTTTCGTGTGACATATGGAAATTATTATATGTGACGTGAAACTTTTTTTTTATCGACCAATATTACGTCGTTATGGCTAACTTCCGCGTTGGGTCGAAGCTTGTAGAATCAGTTTGACGCTCTCCGCTCAGTTTTTTTCCTCCGCGAAACGCTCCATGAATTATTCAAACGCTCTCATCAGCAAGAGCTACGCCGGTGGACGCGCACTCAGCGCCATCATGCGAAAAAGCCTCTGGTCCATCACCCCACTCGGTGCAAGAATAATAAATTTTCTCGATTTTCAATATATCAGAAAGAAAACAAACGTGCCACTATAGCGCGTTTGGCACATTGTGACTTTCTCATCACGTCGGTTACTGGCGTGCAGTTGGGTGTAAATCTTTTTAAATTTTAACTATTTATTGGTTTTTTAATCGTTCACAAATATGTCTGTGTAATAAATTTATCGTATGCAGGAATTTCAAAGAAAAGTAATTTTCGTCAACTTTCCTTTGTTTTCGTGAAACAATTTTTTTTCGGGAATTTCATGTTGGAGTACTTAAAATATTCTAAAAGGTTATTATTATTATTTTTTATTATTGTATATTCCAACGTACACCCTTGTACTCAACGTCTACCATAATACTTAAAATATTCTAAAAGGTTATTATTATTATTTTTTATTATTGTATATTCCAACGTACACCCTTGTACTCAACGTCTACCATAAAAAAAAATGTATAACCTAACTTCCGGCACATCCGCAACAGACTTACAATAAGCAAATAGCGTGGACAGGATTTCCTCTACATTACTGCAATCGACGTAGCACGCAGATTTTGTCATCTGGTATAGCCTGATCCCGGCTAGGCTCTTTTACTCGTGTTCCATCAGGAAGTTCACAATTTCGTACTCCATGAACCTTTCAACCGATAGATTATACACTCCCATATCACCTTCTTCCCTTTTTCTTCCCATCTCTCCCCAACTTCCGCGTTTTATCGTTCTCTCCTGTTTTTATAACAAACTCATACGTATATCTTATATACATGTATATATATATGGTGGATAGATAAAAATAGCCTGCGTGCAGAAAAATATAACTTTTAGGCCCATCCAATGCATCGTTGCACTCTACGCTATATATTGCAACTGTAGTCTCTGCGGTCGTACGTTCATATGCGTTTGCAATGCATGTGTATGTAATTTGTATACCTGCATGCGAATGAGTAGATAGAGAATAGCATGAAGCAGTCCACACTAAGCCGACTTACGTCTGGCCCCACCGTCGGCGATTTTATTTAAATCTCTAAGTATGGTGGAAGTGTAGAGTGTACCAAAAAAATATGTTACCTCGAGTTGTAGATTTTTTAGTTCACGGGTTTGATTTGGATTGGTCCAAAAAACTTTTGAGTTTTTTGGACCAAGTTTCCGATGAAAAGCCCAGATTTATGTAGAACATTTTGAGACCCCAGGACGGAGGTGGGCGTGCTTTTGATTCACAATCGACAGGTGAAACGAGTTATTCATAATATCAGAAAAATCAAATTAAATATAATGCTTATGTAATTTCTTGTATGAAAGGGGGTATAAAATTTAGAATGCAATTTGATTCGCTTAGCTACGATAAAAAGTCATTAAAAAATATATATGTATATATATAAAGTGATAATTATAATGCGTATAGAACGCGTCATAACACATAAAAATTCGATAAAATTCCAACGAGTCATTACACGACATAATATTTTCGATTTAGGTGTCAATTGTGACCCCTTCATTGGGTTACAATTAACACCACGACAGTGTGAATGATACTTTTTGGGCACTGTTTTTCGAGTCAATAAAGCACAGTTGTTTGATTTCACTGAAGTTCAGTCGGTCAAGGTGTAAATTGACCTTTTGCCAACCTGACAAGTTGTATTAGATTCAAATTAATTTCATTTGATGGAAAATCAATTTCTTCAAATCGGATGATAGTTTCATTTGATACAGAAGTTCATTCACGTTAAGTGAATCAATTTTTTTTTTTTTTTTTTTTGGTATTTAATTAATAGATCGAGGGACAAGATTGAGCCAACTCATCAACGGATCAACTCTCCGGAAGATCGGATGAACACTGAGAAAGAACCCTTTCAATGTCTCTCATAATGTTCATATTTTCAACGATCGAAAAAAGGGAATACGCTTTACGAGGATAAGAAAAACACTTCGAAAAAGCGAACCTTCACGAGAGGTAATCGTGGCAGCTAATGGGATTAGGAGGGAATGAGAGATCAGTCACTGCTGGCTGGCTATTTCTCTTTTACCCTCAATCTCGACAATAAACTCATTCAGTCTCTCCTTTTCTCCAGCTCTCTCACTTTTAATCCCTTAAATGCTATTTCCATGTATCACGTCAGTTACGAATTAACACACTTCAAACGCACCTCCACATATACCATCAATGAATCAATAAATTCTGCCAACACTCTACAGCTTTGTAGAGAAGCCTTCCTGCTCGATATTGATTTTCTCCAAGCGATCGAAAAAGACTCTTTGAAACTTCAAGTTTATCTGTAAATGTGAAGTATCGAGCGTTTTATCTTGCAACAAGATTTTAAAACCTCAGAAATCCAATGAAAAGTTCTTATTAGGTAATTCCCTGAATCACATTAGAGCATTGAATAATTTCCTCACAATTTTGTCGCATCTACAAACTGAGAAAGTAACGTTCTCAATATTGGTGTTCTCATTGAGGAGGCTTTGTAAATGCTTAAAAATGAAGAGAAACCAATGGGTACCTTTTCTTTTCTGCTCGGTATTTTTAGGCTTACTTCAATTTGAACGTAACAGTTGGACAAGTATGCCAATTTTGCGAAACAGTCAAATTTTCATAGGTTTCAAAATTGTATAAAATCTGAACCCCCCGATCGATTGGAGTGACGTATATGACGAACATTTATATAAGGGATGGTGTGTGATACGGGTTCAAATTCTCAATGCGAGAAGCTATGCTACAGAATCTCCCGAACAACTAATTTCCATTTCTACCGAAGTTTAATTACCGCGGTTTAATTAAACTTTGAAAAGGAAAACAAAAAGAGAGGTACTTCTCCTTGCCCTCCGCTGCCTCTTTTATGGCGTATCGTAAAGTAGTCGGTCTGATTTTCGTCGGACCGTATAAGGGTTTGGTAAAATAAACCGTTATACGGCCTGCACTTTAATACTAAAGTATAAAAGTGCAGAAATTATATGCAGCTTATATACAGTATATATAATGAGACGAAGTTTCGATACCAATTTTGTTACTTTAGTCTCGCCATATCGAAAAAAAATTATTACTGCTCTAACAACCAATATTATAATATATATTTATAGTATTACTACATCTACTTTGCCACTGAATTTTTACAGAGTCTCTATTGTGAGCCATTTATTTAGAAAACGTAACAACTATTTGGGTTCCAAAATTTGTCATCGAAATTTCAACATAATATATTCGTAGATCTACAAAGTAGCATACGGATTTTGGGACAAGCTGATTAGGTTTTTTATTATTCATTTTTTTCTTTGCCAAAATAAAAACGGTTTTTTAATTCTCACCACCATTCACCTCGCCCCCCAAAAAATCCGTACGTGACACTATAGTCACCCTATTCATGAATGATCAAATCATTTTTTTCCGATGCGCCATTACTGAGGTTTACTTTCAGCCAACGATTCGCATTTCAGCGGAGAACCTCCACGGCATCAGCTGCAGCGCTGCCATTTTAGTCTCTGACGATGATTCTTGTCTTGTAAATTTCTTGATTAAGTGTTCTTGTAAATTTTTTGATTAAGTAATTGGCACCACTTGAGTAAGCTAATATGGACTACCTTTTATATGGTTTTCCGCGATATTTTAAGGATTCGTTAAGGGGTTATACCTAGTCATGCGGCTTGAAAAATTATTTTCGTGTTTTTTTTTTTCATGGAGTAATGTATTTTCTTTCCAATTTTATTTTTTCATTTTATCGTACAATGTCTCAACTTTATTTTAGTATTTCATTTACAAAAAAATTACAACAATATTCGAAGTAATGGCCGCTCTCCTGATGGTCTTTTCTTTTCAAGGTGCCTTGCGGTGACCACTTTAGTTCGGAACTGGCTTATCTGAAATAAATGTAATTGCGGTCATTTATTGAGAAACGCATATTCTAGAGACGAAGGGTTTTACGAAAAATTGTTTTTTTTTTCGAAATGGCGGCTGTCAGAAGCAAAAGTTCAATTTTCATTCTAAAAAACGATGGTTATTCATGGATAAATAAATGCAATGAAAAATAATATCCTTCGTTCAGTCTCTGCATAATTATATGAAAAATAAGTGTACAAAATTTCAAGTGAATCGTTTTAATAGTTTTTGAGTAATCGGGGTCATCGATTTTAAAAATGCACTTTTGAGAAAAACGCGTTTGAAGTTTTTTTTTTAACTTACATAGAATCATCTGTTCCCGTACCATAAAGTAATCCCTTTCAGTGACTAAAGCCTCTAAAACAGTGACTTGCTCCTGTTTGCGGCCTACGAATTTTATGACTAGACGTAACCCGTTAAGGCAGTTGTGGTATGTCAAGCCAAAGTAATTTACCGCGTTAGATAAGCCGGCTAATATATATGATCGACGAGTTCCTAAATCTCAAAGTTTATTTTGCATGGTTTATTCGAAAACAGCAGCAGCAAGAAAACTCTACTGACCAGTGGGGGCTCCTACGATGTGCTATAATCGTGCTGTTCAAGTGAATCAAGGTACGCTCATACTTACCCGATTTTTACCCAGTAATCGATAAGTCCAGAGCGTATTATGACACCCAAGACACAAGTTTATTTACCACATAAAGACACTTGAAATTGAAGGAGATTTTCAAATTAAATTAGTTGGTATGAATCAAAGTAGACCATCACAGGCAAAAAAGGCCGTGGGCCATATTGCCAATGTAAAGGTGGTCCAGATCACAATAAAAACACGAGACAGTGCGGTTAAGGCTGCCATTTATTGATCACTACGAGCACCGGAATCGAGCTTAATCATTTTATAAAGGAAAATGCCCGATCCATTGTAGAATCAATTAATACAAAACTCGTGAAGAAAGGTTTGAATATTCCAGAATCCAATAATTTCGAGAACTCTGAATTAGAGCTTTTGAGTCTTTTGAAAAAATCTAGCCGTATAATTTTGATCAATATCGTGAAAGAGGCAGCATCGGTCTTAGTTTCCTGCCATGAAAATAAATAAAATATACGTCATGATTGATATTGTTTCAGCTACGCTTTTGTAGGGGAAACCACTGGTATCGTCCCCTCATTCACATTCCACACATTCATCGTCCGCGTGTATCAACGTCGACAAGAGAGAGAAGGTTAGGATACTGAGATCGTGGCGAGCAATTTTGTATATATAGCTATAATGCGTAGAGAAGAAAATATAAGAGAAAAACGATGCTTCCCTTTTCAGTCGGATCTTTTCGACAAAACGGGGGAGTTGAGGAACAAAAAAAAAATTGAACGTTAGCACAGAAAATATGACGGCTCTGGCGTTGCCACCACGTTGTATATATAAATATATATGACGCACGTCGGAATATCAATTTACTTTTCCAAGTTAACAGGAGCCTGGTGAGCTCCTATGAACTATACATTTGCCAATTTTTTTTCACGCAAACTGCGTACGTTATGTGGGCCCTTTTACTGCGTGCCGCGAGGTTAAGCGTCTTTTGCCTACCTATAGTTATATGTACTGTGTGCGACAGGAATATTGTGGTCTGTGAGATTCATGGGACGAAGATACGCACGTGCCTTGACTCAGTTATATTATTCACTACGATAATTCTCGAAGTATACATATATATATATATATATATATATATATATATACATTGGGTACAGTTACCCTACAGGGTAACTGCATCCAATGTGGCCTACTTAAAGTCCCGAAATTGCTAACAATATATATATTGAAATCAATTTAAAAAAACTGGACTTGAAATAATAAACAATAATACACGTATACCATCCACATTTTGTGCGTAAATTAAGAAAATAGGGAAGCTATATACTGGCAGAATTTTGAAAAAGTGCATATTTGGGTTCACCATGAACCCAATATGGCCTATCAATTTTTTTCAAATACAATTCTAAAAAACGATGAGTAAATTAATAAAACTGAATTATTTTGACAAAAATATTGCTTTATTTTTTTTTACGCGGTGCATTTAAGGCACATAAAGTTTTTATTTCATTTTCGTACATATTCTTGACAATTGATGGACAAGCGCACATCCCATACTGCGTCTTCCTTGCATACGTTGCAGTACTAGGATTCTTTCTTCTGTGTGAATTTAGTTTTTTTGGCCGGTAGTTTGGTCCGTCCGAGTGCCCAACACTACGTGATTATGCAATGAAATATGGTCTACCGAGGCTATATTCAGACCACTTGGCAAGAGGAAGAAATTTCTCTGATATCTCGAAAAACATTATGGTGAAAGGAAAAAATTACATGTTTTAAAAGTAGTGAAAATATAACGATTAATAGGTAACATCACATTAACATTAAATGTAAGAATAAACTGCAATCAATTACTAGAAAAATAATCTTATCAGCCAGAAGTTATAAAACCATCGATGAGGCAGCATCTTCGGTATTATAACGTCTAACAGCTATCAACTCAGATCAAGTGTACAGTTGGCGATTGATATTTATTTTTTTTGAAATTTTCCCGAATATGTTTCCATTGACAATTATTATATTGAATTCATAATGCAGTTACCGAAAACGCAATAATAGGCCATATTCGGTACCAGGCCATATTGAATACAGTTACGTTACTTCAAGAGATCGACGAGAAAAATATTTCAAATGGAAAAAAAAATGATATTTCCATATTGGGTATATGAATTATGAGACAGAATACTTATTTTAACTTCAATTACTTGGTGCCAAGACGTTTTGTCATGTCTTTTGATGTATCATAAAAAAATGATTTATTCTTCTGAGATTATACGCGCAGTTAAATATGCCGTATAAATGTACAATTCATATTGAACCTAATTTATGCGCATTTGGCAATTGACCATAAGTTATATACAATATACATATACCCAACGTGTATAAACTATATTTATAATTATGCACACAATCAACTAGAGGATGATGTAGTACTTCGTATCCTATAGATGAGTCTATAAATACCTTCATTCCTGTGTGAGTGTCTATGAGTATTTGTCATTGTCGGTGTGAGTGTCTGTAGCGTCCATCGAGGAGAGATTCATAAACTTTATCATGATGCAGGTAATTGTTCGGAAACTTTTGTCGATAGGTACCTACCTATACGTATCGTATATAGTCGGTTACATATGGTACATTATAGTAGACAGAATCTCCGAAACTTTGTTAAAATTATATACTTATATATATTTTGTTAAAATTATATATATATATATATATATATATACTAAGAGGGGCTTGTGCCCGGTGCTGCGACTCGTGCATCAGCCTCGCAGGTATAGCGACGTTAATCTATTACAGCTGAATGTAAGTGTTTGAGGAAATGTCCGGGTGTTTCTGTGTGAGTATTCGTGGGATCTACTATAGGGTGATAGAACGTATGGAGTGTATATATAGACTCAATAAAATATATATTGGCTTAAATATATTATATTATTTTCATCTGAATTATGTACTGCCAAAAATATATATTTAGTTGATTGTAATGAGTTTTAAAGAGACCAAAGAAACTTTATTAACAGTGAATGATTCAATTTTGCTTGGTAAGGGTCGTCTCGGTACCACAAAATATTATAAATGTTATAAATTTATTGTTCGTGCTGTCTTTTGGAACAAATGTTAGTATCGTTTCAATTACATAAACGTATTGACGCCTGCCGAAATAATTTTCAAAGCGACGAGCATTGTAATGAGAACACACTCGATTCAAGACTGGCAATTAAATGGTCTCGAAATTTGTTGCTTAAGTAATTCTATGATTTTATAAGGTTTCGATGTTTGACTGATATCGCATGAGTTCCGATCTCGTCTGCGTCTATAGAAAATCGATCCGTTTCCGAGCCGGCTAGTTCAGAAATTGCTGCGTTCTCCGTTATAAAATTGTACTATATACACAAGACTGACATGAAGCTCCATACAGCTCAGCATCGATGATGTGTGTACCGCCTGTTATAGATTTCAAGCACGTACCGCGTGTCTCTGACGAGCTATTCTCGTGGAAAGTATAACAGTGTCCGTGAGAGGGCAGTAAGACTTCGATTCCCCATATATCGTATAGGTACACTACATGGATGCACCAGTCAAGCGGTTCAGGAAGACGAAAAAAAAAAAATTAAAAAAAACGCAGGACGACAGACTCTTCTTTCCACAACGATGAACCCGGGACTCCTGTCGTTCTGCTGTGCGGTGGATTCTATCGTCGTCCGCAACTTGTACGTTACACCCTCTCATCTATCATGATAACGTCGGAAGTATTTTCCTTTACGTGCAGTAAGGTGAAAAACCTCTTGATTCTAGTGACCGTAGTCCGTCCATTATTTTTGTTATGATATAGCTCGTTGAAATGGGTTGGAATTAAGTTTTCAGTATAATAGTGCGATGAAATTCTATCCCAATATATCATAGTCGATAACAAAATGACCCAACGAACTCCATTACAACAATAACTTTTCACACGTTACAATGAAAAATATAATATACAAAATTTATTATTTTTAATAAGCTGACGAAAAACCAATTAGGAAACGATGATTTTTTTTTTAATTGATGTAAATTCAATTATCTCCTAGCTATCTTGTTGGCGAATTGATTATTTTACGTAAGAATCGTAAAACGTAAAGCATTTTTATACGGTAAAAAATGATACTTTGTTTCAACGTGAAAAAAAAATCTCGTTAAAAAAATGGTGGTAAAGCCTTAAGATTTATAAAGAGATTTATAGCGTCGGTCAGCGATATCCTTGAACCGTGTCTAGAATAATTGGTCAATTTTTTCCAGACGATTTAACTTTTCATTCTCCAGCATAATTTCTGTTCTTTTCGGACGAGAAAAAAAAAATACCAGAGGTTATTAATTGTGAATATTTTTGCTTAATCGTACGTCTCGCAAAAAGGATATCTTGTTTTTCGAGAGTTTCATATATATATATATATATATAACACGAGAACCGTGCGAGATAAAAAGTCAGTTGATAGTTCAAATACCACGCGTGCCACGCTGATTGTCGCGGTTCTATCACGCGCGCGCGCACCCAAGCTCGAAGCTCTAAGCTCGTAAATCCTTTTGGGACTGCAAGGGTTGAGAACCGAAACGGGGCTGGAAGGGCAGGGGGCTGAAAAGCAGAGAACTGCGCGACTCCACGCGGATAAACCCGAGCGCCACAGTGGCTTCACCCCGTTATGATTAACATAGGATGACGTGCGATATAAATTATAATTACGATGATTTACAACGAGCGATAGCCACCGTGCACTCTGGAAAAGCGAGTGTGTGTGTGTGTGAGAGAGTGTGAGAGGGAGAGAGAGAGAGAGAGAGAGGGCGAGAGAGAGAGAGAGAGAGAGAGAGAGAGAGAGAGAGAGAGAAAGAGAGAGGGCGAGAGAGAGAGAGAGAGAGAGAGAGAGAGAGAGAGCTTATATACATCACACTCGCACGGTGTCAAGAATCATCCACCTCGATTCGTTGACTTCCATCAGCCTTTCTCTTTTCTCTTTTTCAACCACTAGGTTTGTAAACTACATATCTTCTCTGCTGTAAATATATGTAGGAGCAGATGTCAAACATCAGTGTCACATTGAGCGGCGCTGACAACCAACTTCGTCAAGATTACGATCGTTAAGTCGTGAATCTATTGCCGTATAGCACGAAGCTTATCAAAAAATGAGTTTTGGAGTATACTGTACTAATTGAATGCTTACTCACTCGATTATCGGAGCTTTTGTTCTCGTTAAATAAAAAATTATAAATTATACGCAATCGGATGTTTCATCAGTACATTTAAAACTCAATGAAATGATTTATTGCAGCGAGATGTAGTTGCTAAAAATAACATTTATTCGATTAAAATGTAATAATTTAATTAAATGAAGAGAATTGTATTAATCGTTACATAAATCTCAAACTAATATAGACTTGTATTCATATAGAATTTTTTTTTCAATGTGCGAAGTATTAAGGAATATTGAAACGAGTTTCCCAAGAATGGTTCTGTGGTTTTGATAATTTTGGTTGATCATGAATGATAGCAATTTTTTTCGGTATACGGGCTGCTACTAAATATGCCAAGCGATAACGGTAGCATCTCAACGCGAAGTAGTTTCAACGAAAATCTGAAAATTTACATTTGTGTGATCGATCTTGTTATTATTTATTTTATCGTTATTATTTGACGAAATCGGAGCTTTCTCAAGTGTGGTCTTGTCGAGTTCATTTTTATATAAATCTTTGAAAATATATTCACGCAGTGACGTATGTAGAGAACAAATAAGCCCAAAAATATTACAAGGACAATTGTTTAAATTTGAAGCGTATTAATTAACAACAAATTCTTAAAGCAAATTTGAGGGCTTTATAGACTTTGTGAATAAGCAGCATCTCAACGCGAAGTAGTTTCAACGAAAATCTGAAAATTTACATTTGTGTGATCGATCTTGTTATTATTTATTTTATCATTATTATTTGACGAAATCGGAGCTTTCTCAAGTGTGGTCTTGTCGAGTTCATTTTTATAGAAATCTCTGAAAATATATTCACACAGTGACGTATGTAGAGAACAAATAAGCCCAAAAATATTACAAGAACAATTGTTGAAATTTGAAGCGTATTAATTAACAACAAATTCTTAAAGCAAATTTGAGGGCTTTATAGACTTTGTGAATAAGTAGCATCTCAACGCGAAGTAGTTTCAACGAAAATCTGAAAATTTACATTTGTGTGATCGATCTTGTTATTATTTATTTTATCATTATTATTTGACGAAATCGGAGCTTTCACAAGTGTCGTCTTGTCGAGTTCATTTTTATATAAATCTCTGAAAATATATTCACGCAGTGACGTATGTAGAGAACAAATAAGCCCAAAAATATTACAAGGACAATTGTTTAAATTTGAAGCGTATTAATTAACAACAAATTCTTAAAGCAAATTTGAGGGCTTTATAGACTTTGTGAATAAGCAGCATCTCAACGCGAAGTAGTTTCAACGAAAATCTGAAAATTTACATTTGTGTGATCGATCTTGTTATTATTTATTTTATCATTATTATTTGACGAAATCGGAGCTTTCACAAGTGTGGTCTTGTCGAGTTCATTTTTATATAAATCTCTGAAAATATATTCACGCAGTGACGTATGTGGAGAACAAATAAGCCCAAAAGTATTACAAGGACAATTGTTTAAATTTGAAGCGTATTAATTAACAACAAATTCTTAAAGCTAATTTGAGGGCTTTATAGACTTTGTGAATAAGCAGCATCTCAACGCGAAGTAGTTACAACGAAAATCTGAAAATTGACATTTGTACGATCGATCTTGTTATTATTTATTTTATCGTTATTATTTGACGAAATCGGAGCTTTCACAAGTGTCGTCTTGTCGAGTTCATTTTTATATAAATCTCTGAAAATATATTCACACAGTGACGTATGTAGAGAACAAATAAGCCCAAAAATATTACAAGAACAATTGTTGAAATTTGAAGCGTATTAATTAACAACAAATTCTTAAAGCAAATTTGAGGGCTTTATAGACTTTGTGAATAAGTAGCATCTCAACGCGAAGTAGTTTCAACGAAAATCTGAAAATTTACATTTGTGTGATCGATCTTGTTATTATTTATTTTATCATTATTATTTGACGAAATCGGAGCTTTCACAAGTGTCGTCTTGTCGAGTTCATTTTTATATAAATCTCTGAAAATATATTCACGCAGTGACGTATGTACAGAACAAATAAGCCCAAAAATATTACAAGGACAATTGTTGAAATTTGAAGCGTATTAATTAACAACAAATTCTTAAAGCTAATTTGAGGGCTTTATAGACTTTGTGAATAAATTCCATACGTATTGAATACGAGTTGGGCTCTGATCGTACATGTGCATGCAAACGAATTCCGATTGTCTATGGTCCCCAGTTTTACCGTGTATATATCGATGATCTTAAGACAGAAAAGCATGAAAGCCATGCCCATACAAATTAGTTACGCCCTTCTAGCCTTAGGCTGTCGATGTATGAAGATGTAGGGAGGAGTGCTAGGCGCATGCTTTGCGACAATAAGTGGTCGTGCGCCTGGATTTTCTGCGACAAACGTTTGTGTGCCAGGCAGTGCCAGTTCCTCTAACACAGTGGATTATAAATACATGTATATATATATATATATATATATATATATATATATATATATATATTATAACATATATATATATATTATAACATATATATATATATATATATATATATATATATATTATAACATATACATATACAATATCTGTTCGCCTCTCCCGAACGTGTTGTCGGGGAGACCTCTTAATTATACCAGAAGGAAACGGGAGGGGGCGTATAAAACGCATAACATTCACCGCTGAGCCTGCACGGGACACGGAATAGTATATATTCGAGGCTTGCGGTTGATGGTACCACGGGAGAAGTTCGTTAAAGAACCAACCCCTCACCATATCGCCCGCAAGAAGATGAGCGGGTATGGGAAACCACCCATGGCCCACTGGGTGGATTGTGGGGCACTCTTTCGCAAGAAACGCGGGCGAACTTTGAAAGAATTTCCAAGTATGATATTCACGCTGCTTGGTGTATAAAAAATGAAATATAAATCTTTTGTGATTCATTCTATGTGTGTATCAGTACATATCTACTATACACTGAGAAAAAAATATTGTTGAATCTACTGAATCGGCGTTCGCAGGCGTTTAAATGATTTTTTTGTTGACTTAAAAAAATTTTAGTTACCTACTCGAATCATATTTTGGGCCGTGCTGCCCATCGCAAAATAAGGGTAGACCAACTCAACCCAAAATATGATTGGGACAATACAAATTTTGTTACAACAATGACAAATTCGTTCGAACGCTCGCGAACGCCAATTTAGTAGATACAACAATATTTTAAGTTTAGACATGGTGTTTTCGTCAATTTTCTGCCTTCGTTCTAGCAAAGAAATATCAGTATAGTAACCATATGTATATATATGTATTAAGCTGTTTCATTTTAGATTTTTTTTTTGATTCTCGCCATAAAAAATTATAGATTTACTCTTTTAAAAACTTCCTCGATGAAAGGGGAGCGCGGAAAAAAATCGTAAGGCATGCCGCATTCGTCATTTATACCTAAAAATGCGGGACCTCTCAGAATCCCCTTGCCAGAGATCCCCTTTCGTGAGGTGTTTTTAGAGGTTAAAACTTGACTTTACAGGGCTTTACAGGACACGAGTGAATTTTTTCCAATATATTGTGACTAAATATTTTTTTTAAAATGAAATCACAATAATTTCACAAAGCAGACCAGTAACTTGACAAAGCAGATGTTTATATTTTTCAGGTCTGTAATAAAATATTGATTCAAAGCCAGCGACTCCAAAACTCTCGAGTACCAATGTAGATGATCATCAACTGACATTTTATTATTTTAATTCATCATATTGGATACGCCATTTCGAATTTTGGTATTTTTACTTCAGATTTGTAATCAGTGACCTCAAAAATGCCTGAATATCGAGTTTCATCGATATATTTGGTCACTTTTCTGCATGCTGACCGGCCATCTTAAATCTGCCATTATATTTATTTCTGAAAGTTTACTTTAAATTCATATTCAGGGACGTAAAAAAAGTCGTTGATGCCAATCGCAAAATGAACTACAATACATATGTGGGCATTGGTGGGTGGCTGCGACTTCGCGCTCAACAATATGAGCGGACTAATGCGCACATTATTCGAAGAGTTGATAAGTTGCGAGAATGTCGAGTGGGAAGAAATAGTCAGATTTATGGCGCGTGTGCATGCAAAAATTCAGCCAAAGAATAGAACGGCTGAGAAAGATTATAGGCATTCTAGCTTCACTCATCGACGTGACTAGACAACCGTGCGGGAAGACGGTCGTTTGCTCATCACTCGCTACATCGTACTGTCAGCATGGTGTCCTATGATCGTCACGCTCACTGCTGACAACCCGTACAGTCCCTGATTCATGGACGTTTATTTACTCCGAAAAGATGCGTCTACTGAATTCGAGAAGCAGGAATCGAGTTGGCGTTCCTGCTTTGTTCTATGTACATTGTCCTATGAACACAGCAGATTAATTCGACCATGATACAAAGAGGATAAACTAATACAATTTTTTTTTTTTAATCCTGAAAAAAATCTTGTATGCGATATTGAACGACCCTAATATATATGTACATATATAAATATTGTATATCAAGATAAACGTTTATCATGTTGAGGCATTACGAACGCTAAAAGCATCATACATGGGTGGAAATGCGACCATGATCACGCAAGTGAACGACACGGAAACGCATGACTATAGTCATGCTTTCGTTTCCTATAGGAAACGGTACTCCCAAACACGGTCTGTATGTAAGTCCGTGCTCCCAAATGCCTCGTGACATTATGTTAGATTTCACATTCACCGAGCTTTTATTTGACCAAACAGAAAAAATGATTGATATGAGATTCAGCGGCATCGACTTATTCGTCCGAGTCACGCTATGTATCATTACTCGCCCTATGGTCACTAGTCCACTGGTACATGCATATTGTCTAAGTATGCATGTACATTAAAGCATATCTGTGTGTATAATCTACGATTCATCATATGGCAGAGGGTTGTTCCACAAAGCTTTTACCCTTGTGTATAGTATTTTTGCTTATTTTCTATAGACATAAATATAAATCGCATAGATAGATAGAGAAATACATCCTTTTTTATATTCTCCTGCGTATATTTAGTATGGATATATACATATATATATATATATATATATATATATGTGGGTTCAGTGAATTTGTGCGTATAAGTGTGTGTGTGTGTGAGCAAAAAATGTTTAGAGCAAATGACAGATTTATGACGAGCGTGTTTGTGCGTGACTGAGATTGCCAGGGTTTTCCGAGAGAGCGCGGGTGGCCAGTGTGACGAGTCGTGAGGCCACCCTTGGAACAAAGACTGTATAGAATGAGTGTTTGTGTGACTGAGAAGAGTGTTATAGAAAGAAGAGAGAAAATGAGATTGTGCCTGCATGATGTGTCGAAGAGGCGAGTAGTCTTAGATGAAGTGCGAGAGCGAAAAGATCGTGAGCGGCCTGGCTCATTTTAAGTTGTGATTGATAATTATTTGTATTCCCTACTTTACTCAATAAAATATATTCATACCATTTTTAAGTATCCTGCTACATGATTATGATCCTACATATATATATATCGTGATACTGCCTCCATTACGACAAACATTAATTTCCATTCAAAGTGAGATGAACGACTGTTCGACCGACCGCGTAGCAGTTATCGTCTATATACGTGGCCAATATATATCTCTCGGACGACTTAATACTCTGTATTTGTACACGAGTCTGTGTACAATAACTCTGGTATAAGGTTTCAACCTAGCTAAATAACCGTTTGCTTTTTTCGTCGATTTTATATACATATATATATATATATATTATATATGTATATGCACGTATCTTGGTACTAAGGAGCGTATAATAGGGGTGGCCTGGGGTTTTAAGCTTGTGGTTTAAAGCTCCTCTCGTGGTCGTTGAGTCGCGTCGCGAGCCTGGTACGAGATGACGACATGCTCTGGCAAAATTCGTATCGTTAGTGAGCAAAATCGCTGAGCTTGGCTCTCTCTCTCTCTCTCTTTCTCTCTTTTGCTAGTTTCTTCGTAACTGACTGCATGGGGGTTTCATGTCCATTACACGTTCGCGGCAATTTCCGAGGGAAAGGGGTTGTAAGGGAATGATGGCGTTGGTTCACCCCCGTGCAAGCGTCACAAGTCTCTCATATATTCCTCCCCTACGTCAATTTTCCTCTGCCATTGGTGCGCTCGTATAACGTTCTGGTCGAACGGATTGGGGGGGCATAAATAGTTTTGCGCTTCCGCTCGTAAAGCATGCCGATCGTTATCGGTGTTGCCCTCCACCCCGCCCGGCGGTCCGTCGTACGATCGCGACCCCTAGTGCAGGCCGCTCAACTCGCCACTAACTCTCCCACGACTGTTCTGGCATAAAAATATATATACACATATATATATATATATATATATATATATTATGTATACATGTATATACGTCGTATAGATTTGAAACGAATGAAAGCGTGAATTTCACCCCGAAGCGAGGACACCAGCGGTCTCGGTAGTCCTCTCTCTCTCGCTCGTTTTTTGGTATGGGCGCGCCTTGTTCCGTTTGACGCTGTGCGTTTACTGGCCGATCATTCCCAGCACACCCCGCGCATCGACAAATTTTCCCGTCGGGAAAAGTGGTCCCTCACTTTCATTCTCCCGCATTCGACAAACCAGAATTTATACTGACGATTTGTGTGCGTCTATGTGTGGTCGATGTGTATGATTCTGCCGAGGGGAAACCAACGGTCTTTTATATGGCAGTAGAGAAAATACATGCATTCGGTTCTCATGAACGGGCGTCTCCCATCCCACCCCAGGGCACTATTGGCACTGTTTACTGATGAATTTTAACCACTTGGCCAGATTCAGAAAGAGCGTTTATTCTCACCCCTCTGGGGGTGAAATATGTTTTTTTTTTTCATATTGGAAGCTATAATGAAACGAAGTGCATCCCAAAAAAAAGTCACTACTGACGATAAAAATTCGGTAGTTACATTTTAAAAAAAGAACTTGATGTGTCAATACAGAAATCATTGATACCATTATACATAGCTAATTGTGAGTCAACGAACCTATAACACATCATGACAAAGTATGGAGTAGTGCGAATATTGTTAGATTAGGTCTTTTTATTTTCGAAAATCATTTCGTTTAAAAGTATTCTGTTTTAAAGATGGTTTCAAACATTTTGTGAGAAGTCACCTAGATCCAACAATTAAAATAAAATACGAAAAACCAGCTAGAACTTGGCACTCCTCTGTTATTTCAATTTCTTGTCTCATCTAAATTGAATACTCCATGTACTTTTTTATTTTCCTCTTTTTTTTGGATCTAGGTGACTTAGACATATTTTTTTTCAAGTCATTTTTAAAACAGTGTAGTTTTAATAATCGTGAAGGAAACTAAGCTAGAAAGTTATGTGTTTTAATATGGTATGATTTAGTATGATAAAAAAGTCTCACGTGCCGAATAAAAATATTATGGATTCCATGAAAACTTAAGGAAGACCCAAAAACCTCAAATAATTACAAAACACTGTTTTTTCACGTATGTTGTATCACGGATAATCGATTGATTGATTCAAATTATCGAGGATAAAGGATTGTGGGAATATTTACCAATGAGAATAAAACTCTGGTGGATAAAACAAAGTAACGGTTAATTTATTGATAGGCGTTAAAGTTGCACAAGTTACTACTATTATTACAATAGAAATCAAACAGGATTTGCATCTCTAAGACCAACTGCTTCTAAATCTGAACGAACACTGCTTTTATATTTCTCGATTGTCAGGGCTATCGAGGGAATTTTGGTTTCGTTGCTTGTGCACGCGCTGCTTATTCAGCAAGCAGCGCTCAAAGACTCAGAGTCGTACGAGTGCTGAGCTTGGCAATTCGAGGTCCGCTTCGACGGACGTGTGCTGCAAGCGTTTTAACTAAATGTCTACTTTGCGACATTTTAGGGTGCAACACGTGTGTCCAAACTTGGATTAAAAAAAAAATCCAATAATTATTGTTCAGTGAAGAAGCATTTTGCAGGTTGAGATTTATGACATTTTTCTCAACACGCAGGTCGTAAAAAAAAATAAAGCGATTATTGATAATAATTATTTTCAATGTTTTCCACATTATGCTGCATCGTAATATTTCTATCATACCAGTATGTGAGGGAAAAAAGAGGCTTACTCGACCGTCCAAACTTGCATGAGCGCCATGCGTCTACGATCCATTTCTCGGCACAATAGTAAGATGGTAAATAACGTACGAATATCCCAATTTTATGTCGACGATTCGGCCAAAAGGTGTCGACCTGCCTGCGAGGTTTCTCAAATTTTCTAATAATACATTTCACTTATTAGATAAATATTGCAGGTAAATGAACACTAAATGAAACTGTGAATACAACCTCGATGCATGAATCGAAATCACTTGGAGAGTTTATAACTTATCGCACCATTTTGAAGTTGACAATATCCGTAAATTTTCCATTTCGAAAATAACAAAAGTTATTCCTACTAGAGCATCATGGCGAGGAGTTCTCGCTTATGCCATAACATCCCGCCTGGTCGATTTTGACGTTAGTTCTGTATATTTGCCCTAATCAGAGACGCTATTGTGTCTATAGAGCAGACTGATAAGACAGCTGTATTGTCAGCACTGGTAAACTTTTTCTGGGATGCTGTATTCATATACTGAAGCCCATCTCCCGATACTCAATCCTAGATATATGAATTACAACGTTTGTTTTGCAAACAAATAATCATTAAACATCTGTCAATCTTCCTCTGGCCTATAATACGAATAATTTTTTTTTTCCATCGTTCCCGGAAGTATACTTACTCACATATAGACATTCATCAATAGCAGCACCTATATATATATATATCGTCGTTGATTTTTTCGTAGTATTTCCAAACTCCAAGCTTTGAGAAGTCAAACGAATGTGTGTTTGGCACACATGTCACTTTGACCAGAGTAAAGTGTACCCAGTGGCTGCTGCGCGGTAGAGATCTAGCTACTACACTGTATATACAGCATTGGGTAATGGGGATGAGAGGGGGATGAATTTTTATCTCTCCGATTTACGG